>JAQZDE010000051.1:0-25000 GCA_037576195.1 Phytoseiulus persimilis | reverse complement strand
AGATGCCGTCTGTCCGGGAGCAATATAGTTTTCGCTTGTGATTCGCTGATGAACGTCCACTTTCACATCTCTCGAAGTTGAGACTCTTGAGAGTCTGATTGGGTACGTTTTTAGGACGCTCTGCCTTGTGTTCGGCCCTTTTTCCCTACTTCCGGGTCATCTGAGGAATCCGCGAGGTCCGCGATTACCGGCTGAAACGCCAGGATGACTACTATTCGACTTTGCGACTGTGGAGATGGGAGATTGCAAGTGCCCGATGACGCCAATCTTCCAAGTCCGCATGCGTGTGCCGATCGGTGATTGAATCTCGTGAAATGCTGTAGCTGGCTGGAGCGAGGTGGCGCAACGAATCCGTCGCTGCGGATCTTACTGGTTTCGCCTTAGCGTCCCCGCATCGCGAACAGTTTTAGTAACAGTGCCTTCGGCGCTCCGCTCCAAGCTCATGGTACGTGATTATGCGGCCTAGGTTAGCCTCCAAAACGTAGGACTCCCATGAGGCTTCAAAACTTGAGCATCTTGCGGAGTCCTCGGGCGCAGTCGTGCGTTCAGAAGATGCCGCCTCGAGTCGCGCCTTACTCGCGCAAGGAAACAGCTTCCCGCTCAATCCTGATTCTCGCTCGCCCCCTATCGTTTCACTCTGGTCTGCGAATACAATGCATCGAATGTGTACAGCTCTCTGCGACAATTTTGCATCAATCATCGAAAACCAGTACGACAACGTCGTTGAGATCGAGGGAGTTACGTTCGACACATGGTGCCGTGTCAGACATCGGTCGGGAAATGTCACAGATCTCTGCCATATATTTTCACAGAAACTACCGTGTTCTCGTTCCCTACATCACACAGGCACTCCAGTATTGGGCTTGAGATGACGTAACCAGCATTGGTTTCAAATATCTGGCGAAGATTTCAATCTCATGGAGAGTAGCGCAGGACGCTATTCGTCATGACAAGGGCGAATCCCTGAACGACGGACGAATCTGGAGTGACGAATGCAGTCTGACGTCTTCGGGAGCCCTTTGAGAAAACAACGTCCGTTCATTCCGCAGGAATAACGGGAATAATTTCGTGCCGACAGGCAATCGATGGCAGAGCTCTTCGGAGCTACCTTATTAGCAGAGATAATGGTCTTCCGGGCTGCCTCATTAGCAGAGATAACGCTCTCGCAGGCGATTTCACGCAAGTCGTGTCGCTGCGGAAATGTGAACTGGCGAACGACGCAAAAGAACTGTAAATTCCTGGTTGGATCATCCAGATTCTGTGACAGACCTCATTGAGGCCGATTCCAAATATAAACGAGAGATTCGAGTCCCAGGAGTAAGCGTGATGTTGATAGGCTAGAGAGGGGTTCGACGCGAAGTCGCTGCCAAATCTGTATTAGACGAACCACTTCACCGTAAATGATCAGGGCCGCCTCCGTTCAAGATAGAGAGAATACGGGATGTGAGTTGGAGAGAGATTTTTGGAGGCTTCGACGGAATCAGAAGTCAACGACGCCCCCGCTCCACCCCGCTCGGTAATACAAATACACACAAGTGACAAATCAGGGAACAATCCGCACCTCGAACCCTTTTGAGGTTACATAGGTAGGCATCCCTTTCTCCAGAGGAGCTAGGGGACTTCCCTAGGCTTGCGCTTATTCACTTCGAGGCCGCATTGAATCGGAGTCGCGAATTCGTACTTGGCAGAAGCGGTGGACGACGACAAAAACAACAACGCCGCCATGATGATCGTCAAAGTGATATCAGAATATCGCCCTTCGGGGATTCGGACACGAACAAGCTGGAGGAGATTTGAACATCTCGCGAGGAGCACACACAGTCGGATGCTGTTCGCATGTGTTCGCTGCCATTCGACCTTTGTGATGCGCGGGATTCCCCATGAATTCTGTGCCCGACTGCAACGCTCATGGAGAGTTTCCGGAGGCGGATCAGAGTCGGAAGGAAGAGACGCCAATAAGTGAAGGTCGGGGAGGATCCAAATCTTCCAAAATCTGTCGAATCCAGCGAAGACTTTCGATCAACATAGTCTACATGCTCATCCATGCGCACAGAGTGAATGATCGCGAATCGACTTTTTTTTTCAATGTGTTGGAAATTCAGAGTGGAACCTTGTGAATCGAATTGAGGTATCGGCCGGAGGTCTCATTTTCGATTTTGATGTCGCATCCTCGCCGTGCCGAGGTGTTGACAGGGAAGCGGCTCGTCGAATGCATCTACTGTATTCATCCAAATCGATTCTTCCCGTTAGTTTTTTTTGTAGGTCTGCATCTTGGACCAGACGACGGCCGCTTGGAACCCTCATCCGAATGTTCTCGTGAGGGAAGAAGTTCCAGTGCAGAGAAGTGTGTTTTGAGTGCCGGAACCGCCCACGGAGTGACCCTCTAAGATGCCTCCAAAATGCTCTCTAAGATGCCTCAAGCTCGTAATCACCATGACAAGAGATGGCGCGCTCTCTATAAGAGATGGAGCAGAAGTATTTTCGTTGCTCTCAAGGAACACGATTGGCACGCATGCGGGGAATTTTTGCTCAGCATGCGGAACATGAACTTGCTCACAAGAAGCCAAAAGACAGTGGACACAGGAGCCTCGAGGTGTACCAACGGACAAAGTTGCAACGGAATCGGCTGCTGCTCCGGGGAACGATACTCTGGAAAAGGAGGCTTCCAAAACGGGGTTTCCTACGATGGTCACTGAGGGTAGTCCCTACTATACTCTCTCCTCGTTGAGCAGTGGTCGAGTATATCGTTCTAGAGGTTTAACTAACGGGCAGCTGAACAGAATCGATCAGTGAGGCTGTTCTCGTCGAGCGCCGACTAGAGCTCGCCCATTCGTGAGGGCCCGGCCACGTTCCAGCTTGCGAAGAATGAACCTACGGAGTCCCCGATCTGGCTGTGTAGGTTCAGATTCGCCCCGGGCTGACTCACCATCCTCTTGTTCGTCGATTACCCCTGCTCGTCACCATTTGCAGTGCTCGCAGCACATCGTTGCCTCGGGATTGCACGCATTCGCCTGGAGTATAGACTGAGACTTTAGGGGGAGCGCGCAGTGGGTTTGAGAGATCCTGGGATTTATTGCTCTAGTTTCGCGAATTAAGGGCTTGAATTTCGAAGAGAAACGATGGTCGTGTATCGGGACCACTACGCGTGGGGGTTCCGAGGATTGTGGAACTCCTCGTGGGCTGTCGTTCATCGCCGATTTTTCGCGTCACCGTGAAGCGGTTTCACGGAAAGGGAGGCGAACTCGACCGTTGAGTGGCACGCATTCTCTACCTCAGGGCGACAAGTTCAAGAATCGCTCGGATTTCGTCTCAGCTGGCTCCTTCATCTTCGGCGATCTCAAGAGGATCTTCAAAGCAGGGCCTCACGACAAGCTAGAAGAGATTCGTAAAGGAACCGTTTTCTCCGGCCGAATAGCACTTCGATCTCTAGCTCAACACTGAGATCCGACTTCATTAGCTGCAGCTCGCTCCCGGAAGAGAACCCTGCACTACCGCACTCGATTCGAGTCGAGCACACGAACTCGAGACCAACCTGCAAGATGCGAGCCTGAAATCACCGTGTGCTTCGCGAGTTGGAATCACGAAACGGATACCCCATCATTGAGGTTATGCGATCGTCATTCGATACCCATCGATATCACTCGCTCGGGTAGGAGGCCCGAGTGCGGCATGAGAGCCGAGGTCGCTGACCGGAATCTAATTTGAATGATTGTTTTGTTATGTTCAGTTTGTTCGACCTGTCTGATGTAACAGGGAGGCCGCGGAAAAAGAGAGCGGTATCGAGATCACTGCAATCTCACTCCACCCTCGAGGGTTCTGATACTCGAGCAGCCACTGCTCGGAACGTTCTCGCTTCTCAGAGGTTATGAGGACTCTCGATAAAATGTTTGTAAACACGTCGGCTGAATCCTCGAACCAGGAACACGAGTCCTGAGGTTGGAGTCCCTGGAGTGTTGAGTCTAGATCGAGCGTCAGGGCTTATCGTGAGAGTCGGTGTAAAGGACTTGCCGCACCAAACGATGCCTGATCACGAACCCTCACGCCCGTGAGAGACCCTTTCCTGACCCCAATTCTCCTTCCCTGCAAGGACGTATTACGGAGGTCACTCCGGCTTCCGCAAGAGAGGATGAGACGAGATCCACGCACTTGAAGGTGTACGGAGGCGGGAGGTGCAGCAGTGCGTGCGCGATGGGCAACAAAGTGAGCACATTCAGTGAGGAACAGCTCGAAGATCTCCAGGACAGCACATTTTTCACGAGGAAGGAGATTCTCATGCTGCACAAAAAGTTCCGTGATCTCGATCCCCAACTCGTTCCGAAGACAATGCTCAACGATGAGGCGAGAGGAGTCAAGGTTCCAAAAGAGAAGTTTTTGAAAATGAGCGAATTCCGAGAAAACCCCTTCAAAGAAAGACTCTTGCGAGTTTTCTCGGATGACGGCACTGGCGACCTTTGCTTCGAAGACTTCCTCTACATGATGTCAGTGTTGAGTGAAGGAGCACCACGTGAGCTGAAGGCGAAGTTTGCTTTCGCCATTTACGACTACGACGATGATGGTAAATTGGGTCCCGAGGACATCGCCATCGCTGCAGCTGTTCTCACACAGAACCAACTTACGGCTGAAGAGCTCGAGGTCGTCGTCTCGAAAGTCCTTGACGAGGGCGACATTGACAGTGACGGACACCTGTCCCAAGCCGAATTCGAACATGTCATATCCCGCGCTCCAGAGTTCATCAATGCTTTCCATGTTCGCGCCTGAAACATTCCGACCGACTACCCAGCTCGTGCTATCTCCGAAAACCCCACCGATTGCCAGGGTGACTCAGAAACAACTTTCAGCGAACCCATTCACTTTTCTATGGCGTCACCACAAGCTCTGATTCCTGAGTTCAGAGGCCTGGAACATTCTTTGGACTCATCATTGGAATGAAGGCTTTGCGTTTCCGCACACCACATTGTACAGATTTCGCCCACGATTGTTGATACTCGTTATGAGAAGTATCCGCGACTTCCTTTTTCCTGCACGGCGCCACCTCCCCTTCCCTGACAGATGCATCGATTCAACGTAAGGATCTGATGTTTTCTCGAGCAGCCATTGGTAGTTAGCAATTTCGACCTGGTGGATCACAGGCGAATAAACTCGACGATTTCGATCGCGAGACGAAACCCATTCCGTGTTTTCCTCCCATGACCGTTATCGGAGCAATGGGCCAACGTTTTCTGGTCTAGAGTCTTCCGCATCCACCATCTCCAACCTCGATGAATCTGTTGACTGGTATATTCGTACGCAATCACCTAACTCAGTCGGCGGATCAAATATGAGGTCGTTAGGTGGACAGAAATATATGGATGCATTCGCAGTGTCGGAGGACCCCCGTCCCTCTCGATAAAAGCCATCGAGCAAAGACCTCGGCGGTGACGAAATTGGCGTACGTGACAAGTGTCATATACAGCCGCGCGAAGCGTATTTGGCTTGAAACCATTCCAGTCGACTCGTTCGCTTGCCACTGTCTTCCCGCTCACGCTGTTCTTGCTATCTACATCCTTTATTCAAACACACGTATACTAGCCTCGCGATAGTGAAAGGAGATTGCTATGCTTCAACGAAACTGGAGTATGCCATGGCCAGGAGCTTGATTGAGCTCATTTTTTCGGAGAATTTGTGACCGTTGGCACATTGATAGAATCGTTCATCTCACGTTGGAAGAGGGACATCTCTCAAGCACTCAGCGTGACAATCCCTGCTGTCACACGTCATCTTCCTCTCCATTTGAGCTGTAAAAACGAGAATGAGTAACCCTATCTGTATGGAAATGGCGACGGCTTCGATTCTTGCCTGAAGAGTAGGACTTGGGAGGCGATAGTCGATGCTGAACTGAGGTTGGGTCTCGAACCCGGAAGTGATCGCCCACGCACGGAATTCACCAATCCTCCTGTACAGGAGTTCGATACAGATCGTTCCCATGGAGCAATGTTATCAATTGAGGGATAACTCTTTCTGCTTAGTGTCTACGGCGCCTCTCACCACAGACTCCTCTCCTCACCATACTGCCGTTACTGTCGTCATAGAAAGCGTGCGTACTGAGAACGCCTGCCAGCTCCAGCGGACGTTCGATAACCTTTTTGCGACCCCTGCAGCGTTTTGCTTTTCCATTTGGGAACTATATCTCACCACACATTTGAGCAGCTGTTCCGCGGCGATTCTCTGGAATAGTTACGCCGGTTAAGGATCTGCCATGGCTCCTGTCAACGGAATGCTGAGTGTCGACCCTCCGGATATTGAGGTTTGTTCGGTTGAGTTTGATTGACTAACTCCTCTCGAGAGCATGCTGCTCTTCTTGAATTCCCGAATAAAAGATATTAGGTGATGAGTGGAAAAATTTTCCCTCGACGAACGACCATACTGCCCTCGTGCTTCTTTCCGGGACGAGCTCCCAGGAGAAGAGACGATTTGCTCTACGAAACCTTGGACTGGATCACAGAGGCCTTGGGAGTCTATTCGTTGCCTCTTTCAAATCGCCAAAGACCATGCGATCTGGCGGTCTGCGCGTTCGCGAGGCCTGTCGGCTCTCCCCTACCTTCTCCGCTCCATACAATCCCGCTTGGAGTACTCGCGGCCCGCCGCGCTGGTGGAGAGAACGAGAATGGATTTCATAGAAAGTATATCCCTGTCGGAATATTTGCCGTCAAAGACATTCCTCAAGGGACGCTGGCTCAGACGTGCTGCGTACTCATATTGATTTCGTATCCCCGCTGCGGCCGGAAGTGAATCGAGGGCGTCATTCGAAGCGACGAACCGTTCGCGTAACTGCTGCAGGTCATCTCAAATAGTCCTGAAATATTTATCTGAACGAGTACTATTACATGAACGAAGGACCCTAAACAGGAGACTTTCGCGCCAGACGCCAGTAGCTCGAGGCTCACGGGTGATGGGAGGTTTCTCCTTCGCGAAATTTGTGGTTGAATGATCGTTGAACTGTGGCAATCCTCTCACAAACATCAACGATTCCAGAGTATTTTGGCCCTGAATCCTCGAGTGAAACATTCAGCGAACTTCGTGCCAAGCTCGCAGACGAAGAAGAACAAAGCTCAGTGGAAGCGAAACGAAGATCGGAAATGCAAGGTAGGCAGAAGTTCTGGCATCCGGAAGGGATCGCTCCGTGGAAGCCTGACCAGCTTTTCGGGTGAAATATCCCGTCGCGAAACAAGCATTGCCCCCAATAGCATAGATAACGAGCTGCAAGGTATCTACTTTCGAGCATCTCTTATAGATAGCATTCACCCTTCAAAGTGCTCTCGAAGCGGCGCGCTGACTGTACTCACCTGAATTGTATTGCCCGCAATCTTAATCTACAAATAATTCTCGGCAGCCGTTATCTCCGGTGTCAACGTGATAAAACGTAGCTACGAGCCAGGCTCTCTCGCTCAGACTCGCTTGCTGCGAATTATGGTGTTAGGTAGCTTGAGCGCGCATTCACAATGAGAAAATCGCATCTATCGCTTCATCAAAAAGAATCATCGGTATCCCATGACATGTTGCCGGTGCTCACTCTACATATCTGACATTCAAGGGCTGCAAACCTCTAGAAAAAAACTTCGACGATATAAAACATACGACACTATCGGAACGAGGAGCTCTGAGGGAAGCGGCGAGGTGAGTCAGCTAGTAGGTGAAATCGGACGCATCCGTTCCCTATGTTCATCCCGATCCCCCGTAAATTCCCCCGGCGAGAACCTGAAGGATTTCCTTTGCAGATGCCTCAAGTGTGCGGATGCTCCCTGCCAGAAGAGTTGTCCGACTCAGCTGGATATCAAACATTTCATTAGCTGCATTGCGAACAAGGTAATATCTCAATTAAGGTATCTGTTCCCACAAAAGAGGCGTTCGTGGGTTCTCAGGCCTTCCGAGAATCGTTGAATTCTAAGGCTCTCCGGTCTTTGATTCCTCAAAAAACGACAGATGTTCGCTAGCACTGACCTCACCTCTGTGTATTCATTCTTCAGAACTACTATGGAGCAGCGAAGCAGATTTTCTCGGACAATCCTCTCGGTCTTACGTGCGGGATGGTGTGTCCGACCTCCGACCTGTGTGTGGGGGGCTGTAACCTTTATGCAACTGAGGAAGGTCCCATCAACATTGGTGGTCTACAACAGTTTGCCACTGATATATTCCGGAAGATGAAGGTGCGCAAGGCTATCTAGTTCGCCCAGACGCGTATGTGGGCATTAGGGAACAGTCCTCATCGGTACATCGGTTCCCTCCACTCTGCTGCTTCACGTGATAGCTCGATTGGCTTTCAGATTCCTCAAATCCGTCCACCCGAACTTCCGAAAAACCTCCCGGACTCCTACAGATCCAAGATCGCACTTATCGGCTGCGGGCCAGCCTCGATGTCTTGTGCAACCTTCTTAGCCAGACTCGGTTACTCAGATATCACGATTTTCGAGAAGCGGGAATATTTTGGGGGCTTGAGGTGAGTCACAGTTCACCTCCGCCGGGTGAATATCCTCCAGGAACCGTTCGAGGCTCTTAAGAGCAGTGAGTTCCGAGGACCTTTTTGAGGTTCAGTTGCCTCATCTTAGGGCTCCACAGAAATGTTATCAGACAGTTTCTCCGTGTAATTCGGAGTTTCGATACTCTGGCTCTATTCATAATTCCTACCTAACTGACATTCTTCGGAACGCGCTCTAGTCATTTTTAATGTAGCCCGAACGTTGTCGCTGACAAAACGAGCTCCTCCCGTGTCTGCTGCGAATAATTTCATTTTATACCTGCACACATTCGGCGACCTCTACTTGGTCGTATTCTGTCAATGGTCGAGACCCGACCGAACGATTCCGTTTCCATTCCAAAACTCTGAAAATCATGCTGAAAAACAGAGCCTTAGATTGGCTCGAGAATGATTCAGAACGAGCGGGACCGGGAAAGTCTCGCAGCGGTCGTCATAGAGCGCCGCAAGTCCACTGCACGTCTTCCAGGGGTTCTGAGGTTCATGAAGAATCGGGAACCTTTGATCTCCGGGAATTTTCCTGACAATTTTCTTCCCATCAGCTCGGCCGAAATTCCCCAATACCGTCTCTCATTTGAGGTTGTTTCCTTCGAATTGCAACTTGTCAAAGATCTCGGAGTCAGAATCGAGTACCGGAAGCCCCTAGGGCCGACGCTCAGTCTTGAAACATTGAAGAATGATGGGTACAAAGCTGCGTTCATCGGAATCGGTAATGAAACGGATATTATGTGCCTCTATTCTGTGTTTTCTCTGTCAACCCATTGTCTTCCATCTGATCATTCGAGGTCGAGAGTGAGGCAGAACTTTCGAATAATACGACTCATTCCTTTACAGGACTCCCTGACCCCAAACGATTCTCCGTTTTTGAAGGACTTGACGTACAGTCTGGGTACTACTCATCGAAAGACTTCTTGCCCCTCGTCGCCGCGGGAAGCAAGCCCGGCATGTGTGCTTGTAAGGTGAGTTGAACGCTTCATAGATTTGACGCACCCCGAAATTAGAGATAACGGTCTATTGCAACGGCAATATATACGACCGACGTTCACTCCGATCGCGACTCATCTGCTTCGGGAATGTTGAGTTGGAGCCTGGTTCGGGAATTCCGCTAAACTTCTATACAGTACAACCTCGATTATTCCAACCGATCGATGCAGAAAGCGGTTGGAATTATCGAAAACCGCATGAATCAATGTTGAAATGATTTGGGCTGCACTTTATATCAAGTTGAGACAATCGAAGTGGGAGCTCGACAGGTTGAAATAATCGAGGTTGGAATCCGAACGGTTGAAATGGTCCGGGTTGAAATCATCGTACTGTCGATGTTCGTTTCCCATGTTCCCGCGCTCACGAAATATATATGGGAGCTGATTCTTCGACATTTGCTGATCTCATTCTCAAAACGCAAGGTCTGTCCAGATACTTGAGGACCTTCATGGGTTCGGGAGGCTTCCAGGGCGGGAATTTTTTTTCGCCGAATATGTTTGGCGTGATGCTTCCCCACTCTTTCAGAGCCAACTCCCTCAACTCAATGGGACCGTGATCGTCCTTGGAGCTGGTGATACCGCTTTCGATTGTGCAACCTCAGCACTGCGCTGCGGTGCTCGTAAAGTATTCGTAGTGTTCCGCAAAGGCTTCAACAATGTGAGAGCGGTGCCGGAAGAGGTGAGGTTCAGTGGCACCCCCAGAGCGAATACGAACGCTGTCGGCTCAAAACACCATATATGATGAAAGGTTTTCCCTTCCTCCAGATGGAGTTGGCCAAAGAGGAATCGTGTGAGTTCCTTCCGTTCCTCGCTCCTCGCTCAGTCGAGAAACATCCGAACGGAAAACTCAAATCGGTGACTTTCTGTCGCACTGAGCAACGGGACGATGGCTCGTGGATCGAAGACGAGGAACAAACCATAAAACTCAAATGCCATTTCCTCATTTCGGCTTTTGGATCCACTCTCTGTGACAAAGAGGGTAAGCTACAGTTTCGTCATTCGAATCGCTCCAAGCGTGAAAAAACCTAAATGCTTAGAGAAGCGAAACACTGTTGCCTCATTCAATATTGAGATTTTTTTATTCTGTTGTTCAATAATTTAAAATATGGTTGTGCTAATATCCCTCCGATTGAGGCTGCTATGGCTTCAATAACTTAAATGACGCACGGCAATTGCGTGTATCTGAGCGAGAAACCGTACTGTCCATTGGCGGCGTTGTCGGATGCGGCGTGGTTCGATTTCACTTTCAGAAGGAAGGGCTTGCTGTGCGCTGTGGAATGGAATGGCATTTAGTTTAAAAATCCTGCCCTGGGCCGTTTTCACGGAGCTAAGAGGGCCTCTCGGCCGGCGGAAAACTTACAAATGATCACGTTCTCCTCGCCGAGCATGGTTCCACAGAAACGGTCCTGTCCAGCGCCTTCTCCGAGAGTGGATCCGCTGTCGATGCCGATGAAGTCATCAACGTTGCATTCGGGCCCTGAGGCGCCTGTTTGCAGGGGTTTACCCCACGAGAACGAATTGTTCGTCTCGGTTTCCCACTTGATCGAGCAGAAGTTCTCTTCCACACGGATGCAAATCGAGTATCTCAGATTCGAGAGGTATCGGACCCGGTTGTCCACCTTGGCACCGTAATTGAACGAGCGAACGATAGCCTGAGGACTGCGGTAATAGAGCAGACAGCCCGCGGGAGCGATATCCAACGAGTTGCACTGAATCATCGAGATTCGGATTCTCCAACGACGCAGCATGATGGCTCCGTTGCTGACAACACTCAAAACGACAGGGTTTCCACTGCTCCGTCCCATGTCAACGTAGAGGTGGAGTCCGGCATTCTCACCGCAAAGGATCGGAAGCCTTTCGCCGACGGTGGTTCGGACCATGAAAGAATCTGTGATGCACTGTCCATTCTCGTCGGGTTGAGCGAGCGAGAACTCGAGGAAGTCCAGTCTCAATTGACAGACATTGGGTTGCTTCTCGATGGTCACCTGACAAGTGTCAGTTCCGTTCTCGCCGTTGGGGTAATGAGGATTCACGAACTCGGTTTCGTTGTTTGACGTGGACTTCCCGCAAGTGAACGAAACTGGAACAAAAAGCAGATCAGCCGATCCCGAAATTTTCCTTTCGGCCGTTCGCCTCGCTGGCGCGCATTCCCATGATTTATTGAGATCAATTGAAGACGCTCTACGCAGGGTGATATTACAAAGTCGACGATTTTCGGCGTGCGTGTGTGTTCAAACAGGGCCGTTGACCCTGTTCTGACCCCGATGGGCCTCCTCTTTTTCAGAAGTAGGTGACCGTTGTCCACTCACTCTCAAAATACCGGTTTTTCTGGCTTCGACGTCTCGGCTCTTCTTGTCAGCTTCTTGCTATTCCAACGAGTGCCGAAGCGAGCTAATCCGAGACTCGAAGCAACCACCGACGAAATGGCGCGTTCCCGGACTGACTCACTGACAACTGATCATGGAGTGGATTGCGATGTCGGAGCGCTATACTATCTCTCAGATTCTCGAACGAACTCCCTGATCGAGAGGAATGGATCTCATTTTCTGGTTGGGAACTCACCGTAGCAGCAAACGCCGAAACCGTTCGCACAACGGTTAACTTCCGTTCCTTTTCGTTCGAGACAATCTTGCTCCCCGAGACAGGTTCCGTTCTGGTTGTTCCTGCCTTCGCATGACTGATTCTGATATCGGAGCAAGTTGATGAGTCCGGTGAAGGACTGCGGCCGGAGGGCTGTTTGTGTTCCGAAAAGGCCGCCGCCACCACTCGTCGTGCCTTGGGATAAGGCTCCGACAACTAGCGTTGAAATCAGGAGGAACGTGACAGAGCCACTCATTTCTGAAAAACACTCGCACTTTGAGAGATTCGAAATCAGTGGCGATCCGTTACGACATCCGAGAATTTCCTGAAGCACGAGCGGGAAATTCTTGGACGTGGGATGCAGAATAACGGTCGATTCAACTCAATGTACTCACTTAAAGCGATGCTCTTCACGAGCTCGAGCACTGGTAGGGGCAAATGGAAACTTCAAGACGTGAACGTGGGTTGATTGGTCCTCAACGAGTTGGCTGATATTAGAAGCACCTCAATTGCTCGCCACGAAGAGACACTGCCAAGTCGGACAACAAGCTAGACGCAACTGCAGCGGTCTGCAGCGCTGCGTGGCTGACTCTGGGCAACGCAAACCGAACACTCGTACGATAAAGGTCTGAGCTCTCCACCCCTGGCAAGGGAGAAACTAGCCACGGTTCAGTGCACTTTACTCACTGTGTGCGGGAAGGTGCGCGAAAGAAACGGAATCTGGGTCACAGCGTAGCCTCGTGAAAAGCACCAGACAGACGTATGCTCCGTCGCATCAGAAGAAAAAAATGATTCTGCCACCCGATCCCTAACCAACCACTTTATTGGGCCCGGTCGCGTGCGAGCTCAGTCCTTCTTCTTTGACTGTCGCTCAGAGCGGCTGAATCCGCAACCTCTCGAGTTTGTCTCAGCAGTCGGTTTCCCGATTCTCCTGTGAGCCTTGCGGAAGGACAGCTCATTGTTGTACAGCGCGACAAGTTTTGAATTATGCGGTCGCCGTGATCGAGAATCATTGCGTGGCCCATTTGAGAGATCACAGTCGAATGTTGAACTCAAAGTCAAAGTTTTCATCCGACAAACTCGGTGCGGTCGAAGAGCCGATCGGGAACTAGAGGAAAATTCCAAGTCATGGAGTTCGCAATCTAACGGCGAGCGCACATCACAATATTCTGGGGCGCCGTAGTAGAACGAAAATCGAAGTCTAGTGCAACTAAGATTATTCTCCTCGAAGCGACGAACGATGCCCTAGATTTCCATGCATTTGGTTTTGTGAAATACCTGGCGATTGACGGATCGGTGTCGAGACGCCGCCCCAGTCCAGAATTTAACTCACGAGCGTCAACTTCTCTGGGATTCAGCATCCACGAGAATTGCTAGGCTCGACACATTCCAAGTGGCATTTCCTCGAGCGCTCCTTTCCGCGACAAAGAGAACCAGAATGGAAGATGAGCGTTATTCTATCTTTCACAGCATATCCGACCCGTTCTTCTCGTTTGGGTCTTCGGTCCTTCGGTCTTCTTCCTAAGAAAGCGAAATATGGTACGAAAGTTCAGGTGCGGTGAATGACAAGCTTGGTTTCGGCAGAGAATATTGGTCAAGATTCCAGACCCGGTTTTCGTTACATCCCGTGAAGGACGCGGTTTGTTCCACTTGCTCCCCTGAAAAAAATCCACCGACTCCAAGCCCACGAAGCCCATCGTTTTGACTATCGCGAGGACTCTCGAGACCTGATGTTCATCCTTGAAATTTTCGCCCTGAATCGAAGTCGACGGTCGATGAAGTCCTGGGCTCTCGAGTCGAGGAACTGTCCAATTTTCGGCTTCCTCGACAGGTCATCGCGGTTGTTCACCTTCAGTGCCCCGCAAAGATTTCTGTTAGCATCGAAACGATATCCAGAACGGAATGCCTCCATTACACGGGCTCCATTGATAGATTGTTTCCACGACACACGTCTTCTCTTTGCGCGGAGCTTGGTTCTGAGTGTTGTACAACACTCGAAGTTGGAGTTCAACGTGGAAATGGTCCGCCCAGATTCTGGAATGAAGTTCACGGCATTCGTGCTCTTCTCAGAGCGGAAATCCTTGGAAAAACTCATTTCAAATGTGGAGGCATCCTCCGAACATCAACTGAGAACGCATGGGGCATTTCACAAAACAACGGAAAAACAGGCTGTGAGGATCACGCAGAATGACGTGAACAGACCATCCGACCACAAGTAGACGAAACCACGGCTCTTCTTTCGGGGCTCGGGACGAGGTTCAATCCTCTAGCTCAATCAGCGGAAACCATGTCTGGTAGATAGCCTCCTATCGTTGTATTCAACCATCGGGAAAATGGTCTAGCCAGTACTCAGGCAGGGAACGGTTGCAAGCCCAGGGAATGAATCTCACCGAGTTCCTTTTTCGAAGATCGTTAGCCACGCAGCAGATGGCAGGCATTCCGGGAAAGTCTGAAAGCCGTTCGACATTCGGATTTTCGATGAGGTCACTGCGGTTGTTCACCTTCAGTGCCCTGTCTGTCCATGTGGTGGCGTCGAGGAGACGTCCAAAATGCCGTCACTTTTCAGAATCGATGCGATCGGTTCCGCTCTCATTTATCGCAATGTATTCACAGCTCCAGAATGTGTCGTCGATTCTCGAAATTTCGGAATAGGATACGACACTAGAACGACCAACTGTTCCAAGCTTCATCCCGGTCAATCATTCTGAACCCTTTGACGAACGAACGAAATCACAGTAATTCAACGAGCTTTTTTTTCGGGCAGTACTGCGTGCTTTGTCACCGTTAAGGATGAACCGATGGGGTCTCCCCGAAGTCGATGAGACAAAAATGACGACCAGCGAACCGTGGGTGTTCGCCGGGGGAGACATAGCTGGTGTCGCGGAAACAACTGTAGAAGCGGTCAACGATGGCAAGATCGCAGCATGGTCAATGCATAAGTATCTGCAGAGTATGGCGGGTCTATCGGTGCCCTCTGAGCCAAGGTGAGAATCAAGCCCTGCCCGGAGCAATCTTCAACAGCAAATACAACACTCGTTTGAAAACTTGGCTCGATTTAGCGTCACTCCCCTTCCGATTCAGGTTACCGAAGTTTTACACTGCGATAGATGAAGTTGACATCAGTGTCATTGTTTGCGGCATCAAATTCAAGAACCCTTTCGGTCTAGCGTCAGCCCCTCCCACTACAACCTCCGCGATGATCCGGAGGGCTTTCGAAAACGGCTGGGGCTTCGCTCTCACGAAAACCTTCGGTCTCGACAAGGTGAGAAAACTTTGAAAATGACGCCTTCGCACACCCCAGTATGGGACGGATCTTTTTTTTTTTTGTTTTGGGAGGAACAATTCACGAAGGGAACCCTGTGAATCATAAAAGGAAAGTTGAGTGCGAAAAAGGGAAAAACGGGAATTGGGAAGGATGGAAGAGCCATACGAGCAAAATTGTATTCAAGGGACCCAGAAGGATGTAAAATTCGGCCCGAGTGTTGGGCTCACGTAAATAATGTCCATCGAGAAAACCTGAGGCTAATTTGCTGGAAGGCGCGAGAGGATAGAAGTTCGGGAGAGTTTGTGATTGTCCGTTGGGGGAAGACTTGAGAGGGGAGGGCATTCCAAAAGCGGGACGTGCGGAATGAGCAGAACGATTGGTGAATGATTGAACAGAATAGGGGCGGATTATGACGAGCGAAGCACTAACCATACTTTTTCCTCGAAAAATCAGGACGTTGTCACTAATGTCTCGCCTCGAATCGTACGCGGTACAACCTCGGGACACGTGTACGGCCCAGGCCAAGGATCTTTCTTGAATATAGAGCTGATCTCCGAAAAAACTGCAGCGTATTGGTGTGTGAGCGTGAAAGAACTCAAAAAAGATTTCCCAGATCACGTGAGTGCTGATTGCCTCTAGGTATCGTGCACCTCGCATCTATCGCTATTTCAACATATGGTCCCCCGCCTGCTTACGATCCGATTTCGACGAGTCTTTGGCCACTCATGTTGGTTCTCGCAGGTCGTCATCGCTTCGATAATGTGCGGATACAACGAGGAAGACTGGACTGAACTAGCGAAGATCGCGGAGGCTTCCGGAGCTGACGCTCTCGAACTTAACTTGTCGTGTCCGCATGGCATGGGCGAAAGGGGCATGGGACTGGCCTGCGGCCAAGATCCTGAACTTGTGCGGAACATATGCCTCTGGGTCCGGAAGGCGGTAAAAGTTCCATTCTTCGCGAAGCTGACTCCAAACGTGACGAATATTGTGGTCATCGCGCGCGCCGCCTACGAAGGTAATGGAAATCTCTCACTCAGGCTGTCCCGACAGAGTCACAATAGACAAGCACAGCTCCAACCGATTCTACATGAGCATGTGGGTTAAGAGTTCGAGGTTTTTGTCGACTGCAGGGAAAGCCGACGGTGTGACAGCTACCAATACAGTTTCGGGTTTGATGTCATTGAATGGTGAGGGGAACGCGTGGCCTGCTGTTGGAGTTGAGAAACGAACTACGTACGGAGGTATGTGCGGAAACGCCATTCGCCCCATAGCTTTGAGAGCTGTGACTGCGATCGCGAACGCACTTCCCGGTTTTCCCATTCTGGCCACCGGTGGGATCGACTCTGCGGACGCAGGGCTGCAGTTCCTGCAAGCTGGAGCCAGTTGTCTCCAGATCTGTAGTTCTGTTCAGAACCAGGTATGTGGATAGTGGACTCTTACACATCAGATGCTTCGGATTTTAGGAGCCTCCGAGATGCTGTGGCAATTCCCATGCGACTCTATGCTGCTCTTTCGAATCAATATCTCAGCTATCTTGGCGTAACTGCGGAGCGAGGATCGCTCTAACGTGTATCTAGTGGTCGCTCCCCATAGTAGCTCACGATGCATTCACCTGATTCGCGTTCCAGGAATTCACCGTAATAGACGACTACATCAGTGGTCTGAAGTGTGACCTGTACCTCAAAACTCTCGACCAATGCAAAGGCTGGGACAATCAAAGCCCGCCCGTCATGATCCATCAGAAGGGGAAGCCTGTGCCAGATCTCGGACTCACCACAAGCCTCCCCAACTTCGGTGAATACAAGAAGAGCAAAGAAGAGTTGGTCGCCAGAAAGAAGGTTCGATTTCTTTAGTTTCTTGAGGTTTATATTTCTTGAGGGAGTTCTCGAGCTTCGCCGATACCGCATTTGGTCCCTGGAATCTGGAGTCCCTTGCTTGATCTTTTACTCTTATAATAAGCTTCAAAGGTCTGGATCGGCCAGCTCGGCTGTCAAACAGTCATCATTAACCTTGGACATTCCAGGTCGAGATCGATCTTCTCGACGATCTTCCCGAGGACATCACTCGTCCTGAACCGTCAGCTCGAGTGCCTCACGTCCAGGACGTCATCGGAAACAGCTTGAGCAAAATAGGGAGTTTCGGTAACCTTGACGTCAAACAACAGGTAACTGACCCAACGCGAAGGTTTATACCCTACTAGCCAGATATCTGTGAGCTCATCCTCCTCGAGGAGTGCGCCAGAAATCTTTCCCGAGCGACGGATAATTTATCAAGACATTCGCGCTTCAGGTCGTTGCCGTTATCACCGACGACATGTGCATCAACTGCGGCAAGTGCTACATGACCTGCGCAGACTCTGGGTATCAAGCCATCAGATTTGATCCGAAAACTCATTTGCCTCTCGTCACTGACGATTGTACAGGATGTGCACTCTGCTATTCAGTTTGCCCGATACCAGAATGCATCAGAATGGTACGGAAAACCAGATTGTTTTTCGAGTCTTATTCACCGAAATAAAATGAGGTAGCAGAAGTGAACCGTATTTTTGATCACAGGTTCCGAGGACCATTCCGCACAATCCGAAGCGAGGAGTTCCGTTTGCCGAAACCGCAGATTTCATCAAGGCAAACCTCCCGCTCTTGAGTCAATGAACTTCTCGACCATCCGACGGTGTCGAGTTTTTGAGTTGGACAAATGAGAAGCGAATAAAATACTCATATGCAGTTGTCATCCATTTTTTCTGCTGACAACTGGGGAAAAATGATCTTCTCGCGAATTGGGCTACGTTAGCTCATGTTCGAGTTGGGATACTCACAGCAACGATGTATCGAGTCTCCCACGGAATCGCGTTAGCTGGAGATTCCAGTGCGTAGGTTCTCTTGATGCAATCGAGAATTCCCACATGTCCTGTAGTGCAGCAAACGGCCTGAGCGACATGATTGTCATCCTCGTTAGTCTCATGAATCGAGCTTTCTCGCCGTACTTTCCCACTCTTTGTGTGTCCGCGACTTAGATGATTTCTCCACAAAGTGGAATCAGAGATTTCACTTTTAATATCAGCCGTTTTCTTGAAACCGAGTCGATCAAGTCACACAATGACCGACTGACACGAGCGGCATCAGTGTTGACGGGTCCGATATTTAATGTTGAGGCGTACTCTAACGTCGATAGACGCGAATGATGAGAGCTTGAGCATTAGACAGAGTGACGACTTTCGGAGAGAACAGATCAGACCCGTAAACTTTGGGACAATAGAAATACCAGGCCGTTTGAATTTCACAGACAGTCCGGATTGAGCGCCATCTGCGGCACAGATTCTCCTCCCCGCGGTAGCTCCCTGGAGTAGGAGACCCACAGTTGTCTCTCAACTGGATCGGCATTTCTATGTGAGCTTCCGAATCATTGGTGCTGGTTCCCGTAAGCAGTAAGCTGAAGCATGGCGAAGTTCCTCTGCTTCCTCCCAATCCTCCTGCTCGTGTTCTCGTCGCTCACTCGTGAGTAAGCCTGAATTCAATTCGGGAAGCTCAATTGATGAGGGTCAAAGACTGGAGTCTTGATCTCCCTGGAGTTGCCCCTTCCCACTGTCGGAGCAGATGGTTCTCGTGAGCATGAGTGAATATTGAGGATAAGTACCAAAGACGGGGAATCGGAACACTCCTCGCAGATGGGTGAAGCAAAGTTGGGGATTTCGACGTGCCTTTCTAATTTTCGTCACGCGAAAAGTTCCATTTCGATCTTTTACGCTCGCAAACCGCAGCAACCGGGACTCCTCCGAATGCGTGACATATTGTCGAATTCACGCTACAATAGAATGTTCCAACCAGGCTTGAGATTTCGCGGGCGCCAGAGACGAATGACTCTCCCGGGTTTCCCCCAAAGACGGAGAGGAAGCCACAACCGTAGTCATCATCGTGTTCACTGTCGAATATGCGAGAGATTACAGCGAGATGAGGGCGTTTTCCAGGCCCCTCCCAGATTTCCAATTCGTAATACATTGCTCGATACCTCCCTCAAAGTGAATCATTGTGCCATATTGAGATGTCTCACATTCCCTCTGTTTCCTCTTGAGATGGGTTGAGATTCGCTGGAGCAGGGAAGAAATTGGCTGCCACCAAGGCTCCGGCACAGTATTGTGTTACCAGTTTAAAATGGAATCAATATGTGAATTTTTTTCTTAGGTGCTGAAGATGACGACCGGTTCGTTGGTTTACCGAGAGACCCTTTGGGTTTGCACTCCATGACTCCGAAAGCAACACAAATGGCTGAAACGGTACTCGAACAACAAACAAAAGAGATCCCAGCGACAACAGCCTCTACTAGCGGATGAAACCACGGAAAACGATATACTCACTAAAGAAGGTCGACGTCTAAGGCCATCCTCCTCATCGAATAAGTGCTTGGAAATGTCTTGGACCGCAAAAAGAGTCTTCATTATCTAACTAAACTCCAGGTGCTCAAATCCATGTTCACGAGGAAACTCTCATAATCCTCCATTCGCTCTGTCTTTTGCATTGATCGGTGGCGAAGCCAGGAAGCCAAGGCAAAACTGTGTGCTCGTGTAAGCCCTGACCTCGCTCATCGAGGGAATTGGCCCCTGCACGGCGCTTCCGATCAACTCAATCGTCCTGGAAGGAAGTTTCAGGTTTCTTGGTTACCATACTGCTTTCAGTTTCGCCCATTCCGGTTGACTTGTTCTGACGGGAACAAATAGTTGATCCTCCTGCCCCATATCCGATAAAAGCTGTGAACACTGCCCTTATGAACGTCGTTACCAGTACAACGAATGAAAAACGTGAGTCGATACATAACGAGTTCATGGTAAAGCAGCTTCGTTCCACATCTTTCAAGCCGACGATGTCTGATTGTTTCACTCACAGGACTCTCACGTCGATTAGTTTGACTCAGACTGGTTTTACTGAATCACCTGTGTCGCTTCACTATCGAACGAAGCGGTCATATATCAAGATGTAAGAGGGTTTCAAGGGCATCCGAAAAGCCTCGTCCCAGGAAAACCTGTAAAAATCGTGAAGCCGAAATCATACGTTGGCCTCCCCCATTTCGCGGGCTTCTGCAGAAAAGTGTAACCGAATGGGGAGAACACCAGCAAAACTTTGAGGACAAAAGCGAGCTATGAGTCCGATTAGATCCCGTTCCATCACTGACGAAGAACCACACATTTGCTTTCTTGTTCCGGTGGAGGGTCACGTCGCGATTCAAGCGGATGAACGCCCGTTTATTATACAGACGATGTTCGCGGTCATGTTGATGTTCGAAAGGAGATTGCTCGATGTAAGTTCGCGGGATACTCATTCTTTGAAACTCCAAGATTGACGACACATGGGGCACTGCTGTTGAGCTTGTTGAGATTGAATCCACTTCACGATGCAGTGCATATGGAAACAGTGCGAACATTTTCCCCACACGAGCGGACATCCATCTCCAGGGAGTCGACAATCCGGGCAGCAAGATTCGAAAGGCATTCGACATATACCTGCGGAGGAAAGTCACAACTTTGATCGATTCATGTACGACAGCGGTGAGCGGTCATCACGATTTTTGTTCTCATAAAAATTAGCCCATGGCATCAACGGAGTCTCACCGCAGTTATCATCGTTAGCCAACCACTTCCACGTCGCTACCGTCGTCCATTCTAGAAAAAGGAAATGATATCAATGCCAGCGATAATTGTATCGGTCCGGAGGGAACACTTCCAGAGGCATTCGTGCTCGCTCTTGTTGCGCTAGCTGCGATGCCGAGGCGATTCTGACCGCGACTGGCAGGAGGAACTGATCTTACTCTTGATTTTAACTTTCATTGAGAATAGACGACGACGTCATGCGTGGCAAACGACTTTCAAGCTCCCGGGCCTATATCGATTTCCAGTGAAGCTTGAACATCCGAATACCAGGCCCGGAGGGATTCAATTTTCAAGTCAGCGCTCGAACAGCTGACAGTTCCCTGCTGATCTTATTTGAGTATGGGAGCTACACACTCACCGACCAGGTGGTCTTTAAGCCAACAGGCGCCGACGGATCGGGCACGCGTTAAGGTGTCCCGCGCTCCTCCCTTGAAGGGATGACTGATTCAGTCTCCATGAATCCGTTGATTCCTAACCAGTCTCTCTTCGGTTGCGGAAGGATCGAAATGCTGAGAGAACCTTGCGAGTGTCATGGTGGCGGTTTCTTCATCCCGCAGAGATAGCCTCCGCGAGTGTTTCAAGCATCGATGGACTACATTCATTCGTTCAGAAGAAGCTCGACCGGGGAAAAAGAGATGCAGATGGAGCACTCAACGCGAGGGGGACCGGGAATTCTCCAACAGTTATTCGGTACCAGCCTGTTTGCTGGAGGCTTTGCTTCTATGTCATTTCAGTGGAGGGACTGCTGTGAGCATCATATAACAGGATGACGGGGAATATATTCAACAATTTGTCCCTTTCTCTCGCGATTGTAAACTACAGCGACAATCGTTACCTGCGCGTCGTGGATTCGGCTTCACTCTTCGTGTGGAATCCTGATCGGAGTCTTCGTCAGCATTTCAAGTGGGAAACGGAAGCTCAAACATGACTCCGCAATACGCAGGTGCTACACGGGTACCCGAAAAATTCGGAAACTCGACGAGTGCACGGAAATCGTTCTGACTGTCGAGGATATGATTGGGCCGATACCGAAAACGAAGGTGCTTAGATACCACGTTATACCAGCTGGGTTTCCTCAATTTCCGGAGGGAAAGAACACGACGAGGAAGATTCATGACAGCTTCAGGAGGAGGTACCATCATGGGGAATGAAATTCGTATTCAGGGTAGCTCATTGAATCCACGCGCCCTCTCGAGGATTTTCCGGTTTCATATGCATAGACCTGGTATATGCATCTTTGAATCCGATCATTTCACCAAGGTTTTCGCTCGCTGGCGTCATTTCAATGTTCACCAAAGTGCACTGAAACTTCTGACTTGAGACATTGAGAGAACAAATTCTCTACGCAGGTTGTCGACTCTCGATGCCCACCCAGCTCTGTTCCTGATCCGGTGCAGTTTCTCCGCTCCTCGTCTCCTCTACGTGCTCCGTTGCTCCGATACCGATGCCTTCCGGGATTCGCTGCTGCAGTTCGACGAGAAGCTCCGGCGGTGCCTATCTGACATCCTGAACCTCGACTTCACCGCCGCCGACCCTTGGAAACAGGCTTCCCTCCCCGTCTCGGCCGGTGGGCTCGGAGTTCTGTCGACAACTGACCTTGCTCTCGGCGCACATTTGGGATCGCTTTGTCAATTCAAAGAGTTGTCCTCAAGTTTCTCTCCGCCTACCGTGGCTGCTCATCTTGCTGCTCGCGTGCAGGACCTGTCGGCTAGATTTCGTGACCGGTGGAACCAGATTCCCGATGAAATCTCTCAGTCAGCGCTGGTCGGCATCGTGACGGACGCACGGCGAGCCGAACTTACAAACGACGCTCTTGACGTCCGGGAAAAAGCAAGACTCAACGCCGCCTTCCACCCGAGCAGCGGGAAATGGCTTGACGCCGTCCCCTCGCCGTCGATTGGCACGATGCTGGACAACAACACACTCCGCATCGCTGCCGGTCTTCGGTTAGGAGTCCCAGTCTGCGCCCCGCATACGTGCGCCCGCTGCAACGTACAGGTATCCGAATTCGGGGACCACGGCCTGAGTTGCTCCCGAAGTTCCGGACGGCACCCAAGACACAGAGCTCTCAACAACGTCATCTCGTGCGCTCTGCGGTCCGCGAGGATCGCGAGCGATCTCGAGCCAACGGGTTTGTCGCGCAGCACGGCTCTTCGCCCTGACGGCCTCACGCTCTCTTCATGGAGGGCGGGGAAGTCCCTCGTTTGGGATGCGACGGTTTGGGACACCTTGGCCCCGTTTTATCTGGCAGGTTCCGCCCGTTCCGCGGGTACGGTGGCTAGCTTGGCCGAGAAGAACAAGTTCTCGAAGTATCGGGAGCTAGAAAGCCGATACATCGTTCAGCCGGTCGCAATCGAAACTCTGGGAGTCATTGGACAGTCGACGGACGCTTTCCTCCGGGATCTTGGGAGGCGCATTGAGATTACATCGGGGGATAGAAGAGCAGGAGGTTTTTTGCTGCAAAGGGTGTCGTTGGAGGTTCAGCGTGGTAACGGCGCGGCGGTGGCTGGATCGCTGCCATCGGGGGAAGTGCTCGCCGGAATCGGCTAGAGAGTCTTTGTGATAAACACACTCGTTATAGATCGCATAAAATAAACAATTTCAGGCGATGTTATTTTAAATTCTCTACTCTCACTCTAGAACAGCCATATCCTCTTCTTCTGGGATATCTTGGGATATACTCAAAATGGGGAACGCCGCCCGGGCTTCTAGTTAGCTGATCTCCGAGAGGAGCCTCGCTGCAACCATCCCGTGTCGAGCTTTCTCCGAACGAGCTGGTTCTATCTGGACAACCGGCTCACAGGGAACTGCTCGACCAGTCACTGGAAATATTTGCCCATGAGTTTTTCACCCACGACACTGCTTCAGATAGCCTGAGTTTAACGGAATGGCCGCGTAAATTTTTCTGCTTCCAGTGGTCTATGTATCTTTCGACTTCATGCCTCAAGTAGTCTTCGGAGGGCGCATGATGACCGGTTAAAAGCATTGTTTTCGAGTTCGCGCCGGATCCGCGCGCTAGTGAGATGCATTTCGGAGAGGAACAGAAGACCAATCGAACCCATTTTGAATATCACTCACGCTCAGCTGGTATCGTAATCTGATTTACACTTCTGGTGGCGAGGGGAGCCTTCTTTGTCTCTGTGCAGGCCCCAGCCTGAGATCAGTCCCAGGTACGGCTTATATTGGGGACGAGGGCTAACATAGACGAAATGTTTGGAAATTGAGGCCTATTTTCTGAAAACCATTGCTCGGAGCCCGAAATCTTGGGCAGCCAGAGATATGGCCCAGGCCACGCAAATTTCGAATGTCGGGCCCCGGCGCCATGATTTAGGGCACGTATTGGGCCCCGTGCGGAGAAACATTGCGTTCACTCGCATGCGACCCTACATAGTATCAACCAAGGTGATATTGTGCTGCGGGTCGGTCTCTGTCCCTTATGCAAGGGGTGACAACAACCCTCTTTGCCAGAGAACTTAGGAGAGGTGCACATGTGCTATGCTCATGGAATACTGCAGAAGTTTGGTCCACATAACTTAAAGTTGAACACGGAATCCCTAGGGAAGATGGGCAAATCCGGTCGGTTGACGGTAGGTGGATTTGAATATGAAGACCTGTCGGAGAGAACGCTCCTTGATCTCACTCCGTGTTCACTGATATAAAAATCGAGAGCGGTGCTGGAAACATCTGAACACCGGAATGCAGCCCCTGGAAGGTGCTGCCTGGGGCGGACGTCGTACAATCTAAATGGTGACTGTAGACTCTCAATTTTCGTGAGACATCTTTCGATCCCTGTTAATATGTCATCGTTGAACGCGCCGTTCACCAGCTGACTCGTTCATCTCCCGGTTGGCTGGCTGACTCGAGCAACACGAAAGTTCGCTTCGTTCTGGTTTAAACTTTGTGCTGTTCGAGAGCTTTCCAGTTGGAAGCGAGTCGGCGATTCGCGAAACGTGGACCCAAGGATTCCCCTTTTTCGCTTACAGTGTCTCTGCATGAGCTCACGAATCGGAGAGGTTCTTCAGCGA
>JAQZDE010000050.1:0-25000 GCA_037576195.1 Phytoseiulus persimilis | reverse complement strand
CCATCCACTGAACTGAGAAAAAATATATACTAAAGGCAGACAAGTTTCACGTAAGAAGACGACAATTGACCAAGACTACGATCCCTAAAATATGCTACGAAGAGTCAATCGAGCCGCGATCGTGGAGGTCTCATTCCGTCAAGGCTGCGCTGAGCGACTTTGAGATTGGATCGGACCATAGAAATCTTTGTGTCAAGGAGTACCCTCTGGAAAATCTTGAATAGGCGGAGTGGGGGGAGCATGACTGAACGGGCGAGCCCCTTGCCAAAACTGAACTGAACAAGTGATGGATATGGGATACCCAGTTACGGGTGATTTGACGAGACGCTAACCCCATCGTCGTTCTAGGATTGCAGATCCAAAGCGTGTTTGTACTCGAATTCGCTCAGGGCTTCGTTGACTCCATTGTTGGTGCTCGACAGGCGGAATAGCTTGGGTTCGTGTTTTCTCCCGCTGTTTGCTTGACGGTGACTCTCTTCTAACTGGAATTTGTAGCCTGAAGCAGCCTCTAGATCACCTTGCTTTAGAGCGCGCGACACATGCGCCCAAACCTTGCGCGATTCGTTTGCGTCCTGGTCGTTCAACAGACGGACTCGTTTGCGACATTGCTCTTTGGCTCTGATGTTGAACTCTGGGAAAGCGGAAGAGGGAGAATATTCGGAAGTGCTCACCAGGAAATCGTGATATTGGACACAAGATCGGAAATTCCGGCGCGTATCGAATGGACTTACCAAAGTGCTGCTGGTAGTCACCAGCCTCTCGATGGAAAGAGATGCTCTCGTTCCAGTGACCTTGACCACGAAGCGCGATATTGTTGTCGCGATTCCTTATCTCGACCTGAACCCCATGCATCTTGGCTCCCCGGAAAGGCTGGAATCACACCGAGACTGTCAAACAGATGGCTTACGCTATCGTATACATTGCTCTCAACCAGAATCTAAATCCCGAAGCGAATTCTGTCGGCGGGAACGGGTTCGTTTCTGTTCTTTTTCCTCAGCATTTCATCCAGGCTGCCCAAGCTAGATGTCTAGATGAGCTCCTGCCAACGCAAATCCGGACGCGGTATAGAGCATACTGCACTGCTTGCTTTCGTAGTGTCAATGACGATCCGTCCAACCATGGGTTTCGGGTATCCTCCTGCATGAAGTCGTGATCGATTTCGAGGGAATACGAGTTCGTTCCCAACAGAAGGAAATCGAATCATGACACTAGTCTCACCGACTGACCTACGGGACCCAGATTCCTATATTTGCATCTATGCTTCAGCAGTTCATCGGAACTCACCGCTGCTGACAAGCATGCACCTAACAACGATACGCTGTCGAACACTAACGCAGTGGTTCCCGAACCCGGAATGCATGCCTTCCCGCTAACGGGTTGAATGAACGGCAGGGACGTCGAGTTTGAGAACCGCTGCCGTAGCCGTTGTAACACAACTATCACAAGCGGAAGTAGCAGGAGTTCCAAAACAGTTAATCAGAGCAAAAACTTCACGAAACAGCGAACGACGACGACGGCAACACCAACAACAGCAGCGCGGACAACCGTACACATGGAAGCGAACCAAGGAAAAAAGTTGCAATAAAAATCAAAACTAACCGGGTCTGGGTTCGGAGGAGGCAGAGTTTCAGTTTCCGTTTTGCTCAGAAGCTGTAACTCAGCCAAAGGGTAATCCACGTCAGATTGATTTCCAGGTATAGATCACAAAAGCTAAATCGTTGCGGACATTTCCAGTCGTGGTTTATATCATTGTGCATCGATCGCAAAAAGTGACACATGAGCACAGTGATTGCTAGGTGCTGCTGATTGGCTACAACGGCTGATTCGATTCCACGATGGTGGATAATTCTTGACGGAAAAGTACCACAAAAATATTTTGCCAGTCCGTCAAGATGGGGACGGCTCTCGCGAAGAACTTAATGAGACCTGTGAGACACAGACCGACTTGGAAGAGAGTATAGACTCGAGTTTCGAGAGATCCGAAATAGCGAAATTCTAGGCTCTGGAAGTGATGGGCAGGGAGGCTTCGCTAGCGTTGAAACGAATCAGATCGGCTTCGCCAATGTTGTGACGAGATCAGAGTATGAGTCAGGATGGTGAGCAAAGAACGCGGTTCGCGAGGAGCTGTTGGAAGAGGCTACTGACAGAGAGTTTGAAAATCCTAGCGACGACTACCCTACGACAGCG
This sequence comes from Phytoseiulus persimilis, assembly GCA_037576195.1. Lineage (NCBI taxonomy): Eukaryota > Metazoa > Arthropoda > Arachnida > Mesostigmata > Phytoseiidae > Phytoseiulus > Phytoseiulus persimilis. Next base: position 22,813 of record JAQZDE010000050.1, on the reverse strand, counting down.
AATTCAAATGGTTAACAGATACTCTATGAATGCCGCCATCGATCAATTCATCAATCAGACAACAAATCTAAATACAACGCAACTACTTCATACTCATCGATCTTAACACCGGGAACAACAACGTCAGAGCATAGCACTGTTCACCACCACTAGCAATGATCTCTGTTTCGACTCACCTTCGATGGGAACGTTATGACTGCCGAACAGCCGGTTTTCGGGCATTGCACCAGCATTTTTCCACTGAACTCGAGGTAGGGTTTCGATACCAAAGAGCGGCATGCCATTTGCGGCAGAGTGACAATATAGCTCTCGCCAAACTCCAACAACTGCACGCTTAGGCCACCGATGAACTCGATGCCAACGTAGAGGTTCATGAACGAGGCCTTGACGCTCAACGTTGCCGTGCATTTCATCTGCCGCTCGAGGCACTCGACATAGATGGCACTTTTCGGTGGATGGTGACTCACTTGTTCTGCTACAAAAGTTACTCGCGGAGGAGGGTTGCCGTTGTCTTCGTGAGAATCGGGCAACTTGAAAGAGCAACGGAACGATTCACCGAGCACAGGGTTGAACGGTTTTCGAGCGACATGTCCCTAGACGGAGAGAGCGAGAAGGTCCAATGAATTCTGCCAACACACCAAGTTAGGAAGGACCGCGAACGATCAGAGGGGTGGTACCCACCCTTCTTGTGGCGAAAAGAGCTGATAACAGCCATCGGACGACGTTCAGCATGCGCTCATCTTCGGTTTTAGCTTCGGCGATGGACACGAACAACGGCGCGTATGAAAACATGTCCGCGTAGACTTCGAGCAGCGATCGTGGCTCTTGTACAAACACCGGTAGAGAGACTTTGGTGAGATCGGTACCCATTTTCAATTGACCCATAAGAGTCAGCACAGAATCTTTATCTTCGTCGGACGGAAACACTTCGGTGTCCCAGAGTCCTGAGGGTTCGCCGGCTTCCTCATCAAGAACCTCTCCACCAGAGCTCCGTGCTGTCAGCATCGACGCCAACGTACTGTCACTCGTAACATGAGGCAGCGCTGGAAGCAATCGAGAATGGAACGAAGCTCTGCAAAGAATAAAACGAGAACCCGGCATCAAAATGTGGCAGAAGGTCGCGTACCCGAGGCTGACGGAGCTGTCGGAGCTTTATAATCCCCCGCCGAGACCGACAATGACTGCTGCATGCTGAAAAGAAACGCTTCGCACTAGACCGACGAACCCAAATGCTCACGATTTCCGATCATAGAGAGCGCAAATCAGACATCATGTCGGAGAGCACTCGAACGAGCTTATGTGTGAGTTTGAAGATTTGATTCGTTTGCTGGGAAAATTCATTTTTATGGGCATTGCTCGATGCAATTGCAATCATCCAAGACCTGGGCAGAATGGGATGCACGTCTGTGGTAAGGAATCGAGATTTCTGGCTCTTCCATTGTGATTTGGGGACGAAAACATGAGGTGAGTCGTAGTTTAGCGAAGAAACGGACTCTAGAATGACTGGACGTTTTTCGAGAACAAGAATCGAACAGGGTGCAACAATGCAACAGATAATCGAGTACGAGATCATGTTCACACGACATTGATCACAGTGAAGAGTCGACACGAGTAGACGTTGGAGATAGAAGAAAGAGGACGGTACTAACACGGGTCGGAACGGCTGATGGGCCCAATCTCGAACCTTCTTCTTCAGCTTTTTCGAATGATGCTTTCTACCGTGTGATGGTGTATTGTGTAGCCGCTGTTCGTACCGTTGGTCAGAAAGCAACGAGAAACACTGCTCTAGACAAACCACAGTCGCCGTAGACGTCGCCTTCAGCAATAAAAGATCCTGGAAAATCAAACGCCATCATTTGATTCATGACCATGGCTCACTGTTGCACCAGCAGAGGTGATGTATGCTAACATGTATGCTTTATTCTCGATCAGATTATCAGCGAGTTAGAAGTAAGATTCGTGCTGAAGTGAACCTCGTCGACTTCACCTGAACACTAACCGGATCGTGTGGTTTTATCTGCATAGTGTTCGGCAGCGTTTCCATTGCCACCGCGAGGTCTCTGAAAGCCAGGTTCGCCTCAGACAGCCTCTGCTGCAGAGATTGGAAAGCCTCTCCCGGGCACGGTAGTACGCCTGGCGGCTGAGGTTTGTTCTCTTTCTCCTTCGACGGGGCCGGTAGGGCCGGATATATTGGCGGATGCTTTAATCCAATCGAGTCGGTGTGCGCTTCAGCCACGAACCGCATCCGATTCACCCACAATTGTCGTTCTTTCGAGTCCTGCGCTCGCAGTTTGTAAAGTTCTCCGCACGCTCCAGAAACGGTGAACATTTGTCCATCCTCATCTGAAGGGGACACAACGGCACCCTGCAGAGAAAGAACCACTTGGAGCAGGATATCACTTCCACACGATGAACTCCAACGATTTGAACAAACGTGATGCACACAGTTATCGGAGATCGAAACTGAAACGATTCTTACAGCAAGGTGCATGGCTCCTCGAGGGCGCGTCTTCTTGATGTCTTCGAGCATGTAGTACTCCAGGGTTCCCATCTCACGATTGAGAACGAAGAATCGGTACTGATAGCCTTTGACAACATTGGTGTATTTATACAGTTGACCTTCGAAGATTGTCCTAGAAATATGAGTTCGAGATCAGTGGAGACTTCGAGAGGAAAATCGCCCAGTTTTTTACCCATCGCATCCTTTACGATTCAAGCTCAGTTTAAGAAGAGGCAAGTTCTGGATGCACCGCGTCGAATGGAGAGCTACGATTTCGGACGAAAAATGAAGTGGCATCAGCAGCTTTTCCCAGACAAGTATGTCTTATCAGCGCCTGCCGATATCACGGTACGCGTCAGTCGCCGAGTATGTCGAAGACGTTAGGCATCCCAATGGTTCTGCTACTGCTGCTGGAACAGCCAGGCGGCCCTGTGATGCTTTTCTCAATTGATCGATCACGGCTGCTGACTGCTATCGGAACGGCGTAGTTCAAAAACTTTTGGAGCGGTAGCCGGTGTGCGAGAGGAACAAGAGTTCCACACGGATAACAATCTCTCCACGCGTTTGCTTCACCTACTGGAGGGGATGTCTCATTTCCAGGACCACAGCGGATATAAAATTACGTAAACGGGCTTGTGGTTGTCACGTCCCAATGACTGACAGTGCTCCGCTTTGAAGACGGACACATCGCGTGACAGAAATTTCGGCGAAAACTTTTTATTCTAAGCAAGCTGTCTCAGCCAGTTCTCAAGTCCATATGGTCGATCAGAATCGTGTCCCTTGACAACTTGAAAGCCAACTCACCTGGCCTGGGCTTCTTCGTTCGAGTCGAAATCCTGCGGAATAACATTTGAGAGACCCTGTTCAGACAGTTTGGTTATGGTTAGTAGGTGCATTGAAAGCAGCGGTGCAACAGTTTAGATCCTAATCAATGATGCTTCTCTTGATTCGTTCGATTCTCCTCTCTGCTAATGGATGTTCGCGAAGAAGTAAGAATGTTTCTGACGAATACTCTGGGAAGCATGAACCAAATTTTCAATTAGAATAGAGGCTGTCAAGCGCTGAGTGCGGGTTTCGAAAGTGTCCGGCGACGAGGAACATGTGTCCCACCAACCGCATCGGCTGGTTCACGAAACGCATTCGAACGTCTACTTGCAATGTCTACCGTAAACCACACATACTCAAACGGCGACTTGGGATTATGGCGTGTGAATCCCTTCGCATGATACCGGTGGAAAGAACAGGCGCTCAACCAGACCCCCAGCGAGACCCCGCGGTCGCAGGCCGAACTGCTTCGCTTCGCTCAAACTGAGCCCGATCTCCAACACGGGAATCACTCCGTCCATTAAATTAACAGGTTATCGAAGCGGTTGTTGCGATTCGCCTTGAGATTCGACTCGTTCGGCACCCTTCACTTGGAATGCACAATTTATGCGGGCAGAGGAAAAACTCACAGCCATGACAAACGTTCTCCTTGACCAAGCTCCTCAACTTTTTCCGAGATAGGGAGCTTCTCCGGCGCTGTTACGCATCTCCACAAAAGGAACACTCGGAACGTCAGGCACAGATTCGAACGAAAAATCAGCTGTTCGGCCAACAGCGACAGATCTTTCTACAGAACACAAAACTCCGATCCACCGACCGGTGAAAACTCGATAAGAGATTGGTCCGGAATCACTCGTTTTCCAACAACTGTAACACCTCTCCTAATCCAAAAGAATCGAATACTGTTCCCCGGCCCTCTCTCTGTCAACAGGTCGTGACTGCACGATAAGTTCACGCGGAGGCCTTTAGGTGCACCAAATTGTTTGGCGCCGAGTCTCCGGCGGGATCGCTCGTGTGCGCCGTTTCCCTGAGTTTGAGAATACTTGAAAGACCGTTCTTATTCTAGGTCGGATCACTGAGAGGCTCGCGACCTGGAGATACTGTGAGGATCCCTCAAGAGTTTCAGAAACGAATCAACACGAACCTTCATGCTGTGTTAAGCTCCCGGTGGTGAAGTTTCTCGAATTTTGTAACGCCTGCGCTCGAGGTTCACTGCGACGGGAGTGGACGAGCCGAGTGCCCATATCGAGTTTTTTTCGAGGACTCTCTTGAACCTCTCAGGACCACCAGTTCTGCACTCTCCTTTTAGCTCCCCACTCGCTCACTCACTCACGCTCGCTCCCTCACTCAGACAAGACATCAAGATATCGCCCCTTTTCCCGGCATACGATTTCGCGAACGAGTATGGTAGGATGGAAGCAGAAGGTGGCAAGCTGTGGGGTGGTTATCGATTGGGCTTAATGCAGAAACTGAACGTGAATCGAGGACTCCGGGCTGCAGCTGTGACGGAAAAAATCAGGCGGTGACATTTTACCTTGGCTTTTCGAGCGGCAAGAGCCAGATGGTTCTTCTCATCTTCGCTGAAAAAGCTCACACAAGAGGGACTCTTGCGGCAGTTTTCTGCGTTTCTGTGACCGTTCTGTGCTTCTGACCTCATATCGGATCCGAACGCCATGTCGACCAGTTGAGTATCTGACTCTTTCTGCCTGGTGAAGCAACAGAGGTGACTGAAACAGTTTTTCATCACACTTCATGCGACCAATCAGTGAAGGCCATGCTCGAGAGCGCTCTGCTCTCGTCTTCTCTTCGGCCAGAGTGTTGGCCAAATCTGTCTGAACAGACTTCGAATTCGAAGAGCCACGACTAGGTCCACTCCTCTACTCTCGAGTTCACTTCGCATCAGCAGTTCTAAAGCCGTCTGCTACGGTCCTGTTTAGCCGCAAAGAAGCGAGAGGACACCAGGACAAGGGGTTCGAACTCGAGCCGCCAAACTTGTCGCCAAATTGAGCACTGAACAGTGAGCAGCGATATCTGAACATGGCCAAGAACTGATGCCCGTCCTGAATATCACCAATTGAAACCGCATCAATCATCAGCGCGCTGTAGACCGACTGCTGCTGACTCTCTGGTTTTTCGTGTACCGCTCATCTTCCGCCGGTGGTCGAAGAACTCAGGGCTGGAGGGTTCCTCGATGCATCTCGGTGACTGCTTCCGGAAGGGCAGTGAGTGTGTTCGACGTAATAACGCGATTGAGCATGCTCCAACTGGTCTGCATCGTGCCATTTCTATGCTTGACGATCTTCTCATTCAGAAAGCTTCGAACAGCGCCCGTCGAACGCTGTCCGGCACGAGTATAGAGCGGCCTTGGCTTAATATCCTCTGTGGACCATGGGACCACTTGCTCCTTGGAATCAGTCCGAGTGTGCAAAAGACTGGAAATTAAGCTTTGAGCGGTGACGATTGAGAGTGAAATCCTCACGATTGTCTTCCGCGGTCGTTGCTCCATCAGGTTAATCACCGCTGCCATCACGGCATGCTGCCGTGGTTCCACGTATGGCCAAGTTCCTCACTCCCTTCGCCATGGGAAAGATCGGGAATCATATAGCGAAATGCCAGCATAAGGTGCGGGGCTACGAACCTCCATGAGACGATAGAGGACACATCCTAGAAACAGCGAAAATGCGGAACCTCTACTCGTTCCGTCGAAAATGCTCTTCAAAGAGGTTTGTTGCTGGAAAGTATTCTTGTCATCGTCAGGTGTCGGCTTCGAGAACTCTCTGACATCTGTGCACGAAGGCGAAGCAGCGTTCTAGCCGTTCTTGGAGATGGTATGCTCGTCCTTCGGATTTTCGGGGTCTCATTGAGAATTTGATTCGTCGTACAGTTTTGCAAGTGTGCGAAAAAACTTATTCCTCCGTGAACAAATGAACGCATCAGTTCGTCACAGAGAGTCGGCAATCGTACTTGAGAGCGTGAAGGGTTGATGTCGGCTGACTAATATGGTAGTCGATAAGCGTCGTTTTACATGTCGAAATGAGTCGATTTCCCTTAAGCCGTTGGAAAGAAAGTTTGAACCTGAAGAGAGGTCCTAAAGCTGAAGCTCAGAACGACCGCACCTGATTCTCAACTCCACTCAAATGACTCACAGGAGGGTCCAGAGCATGTCGCTTGGTGCAATGAGAAATCCAAAATAACGGAGCTCTATGATCGCTTTTAAAAGGCTTTTATTCAATACAGTCGTATCCGTATTAATGTTTTTTCCCATGATCGTCATTCAATATCCCTCATGTCTCTCAGGACGATCTGCTTCTGCTTACATTTACATGGACTACTTCGGTTTTCTTGCAACTACAACATACTATGTAATAATATTGTTAATAATAATCCATCGTAATTATCATCACCATGTTGATAATAATGAGTTTTTGTTTCTCCACGACGAGGCTCGCTGGAGTAATTCCGCTTGCATTTCTGTTGTTCTGTTCAACTCTCCGTTACCTGTATCTAACATTTAGTTTGCATCTCTTTCCCCAAATCAGCTTCTTCCAACTATTCTTCCTTAATATTTACACGATTCCCTCCCGGAGACGGCGGCACAACTGCGCAAGTCTTAGCCACGAATCCGACGACCCGTACTTTCAGCGGGCGCTGTTCGTTCCGTTGCGAAGTTAACCACGTTTTACAGCAACCCTTACCGGTCACGTTTTGCAAGTCCAGCCGAACGAAAACGAAACAACCGTCCTCTACAGTCAACCGCGAATGCGGAACGTCATCGGTAAAAGCTACCAAACGACCTCAGCAAGGAATCATTCCAAACAGTTAAAAAATCAACCGTGTTGTCGGCTCCTGGCTGCAGCTCTGAGCAATTGATTATCGCAAGTCGGTTATTGTATAATAAAGTTAATCTTCTACGCCCTTCCTACAAAGAAAATGGGACGTGGTTTGGCACTGCAAAGACGTCGTTTGATGCCATGGAGGCACATTATTGGGACTAGATGAGATCAATAATTGCGATTCGTCTCATTTTCTCGGCGCTTCCCGGACTCTGCGGGTCCGTGACGGGTGGAGTTTCGTCGTGTCATTGATTTACGTCGCATCGAAGGATGCCGAAGTATCGGCGACGCTCGCGGGCATCCTGAGCTTAGTTTCGCAATCGGAATACTTTGAACTCTTGGGAATAGCAGCGAAAAACTCGAAAAAGCCATCCCCGCCTTGGATATCATGGTCAACAGTTTCGTTGTTTCTGTCTCCGGGATAAGAGGAGAAGAACACTTTGGTTAATGGTTAGCGTTTGGTGAACCCTTGGGTTTTTGTGACTGATCGCACGGGCAAGAAACGGTCATGGACAACCAATAAAATACGATCAAAACTCGTGTCAAAACGCGTCTTCTCTCATGGGGAAAATCTCGAGTGGATAAAACTATCTGATAGGCTTCGTGATCGATTGATGACTGATTTCAGTGGGAGAAAGTTTTCAGAGTCCATCAGCGATTAATTGGAACATTATCGATGCAAACTGTCGGGCCGACCCTCGATCGAAAGTCACTCATTTGAGAAACCTTGGAACAGGAATGTGACGAGAGCAGCATAGCTGGGGAGAGCTCAGCCGCGTCGTTTACGAAGGTCGCTCTTCAGATCCAGGCGGAAGTTCGTTAGCACTCAAGGCATTTCTGCAATTGATCGACTGGAACACCCTCAAAAGTGGATCTGGGAAGTTAGGCTCCGAATCGAGTGTACATCTCCAGTAACCGCTGGCATCTCTCATCATCGCATCTCGGACAGTTTAACACAAAGATCTCCATCTTCAATGCTCACACTAAGATCACCATCATGAACGCAAGTTCTTCTCTCGACCCTTATCCATTTAATGTTGGTGATAGGGTTGGTGTTATTAGTGCTACTATTCACATTATTTTTCACTCAGTAATTAACGCGGTGTTGTCGAAGCCGATCAGCTATAAAACTAAATCGCTTCGATGTCTAACGAATTCAGCTAGTTTAAAGTCTGCCTTCACTTGTATCAATGGAAAGGGCTTTCGCAATCGTTCCCTTTGGGGCCTCCTGGTCCCGGCTCGGAACTGTGTTGTACCTAACTGGTGAGCTGCCGTGGAACGGCGCCCCATCTGACTGCCCGATGTGTGAACTCGAAACGCATGCCTGAACTCATGTGTGTCTTACGCACGCACTCATGGACGTGTGCAAGTCTGTGAAATCTTCGTCCGAGAGCGGGAGTGAATAGCTGGGTGAGGGTGTGTGAGGGACGGTATTTGTATGAAGGATCGAATTCTTCCTGTCGTCTCAATGTGTCATCGTCGTCGTCAGCTCCAACATCGTTGTAGAATCGTTCTGGTGCGAAGGGAGCTCCAATTTGGAATGAACATGGACACCTGCCGCACGATTCTTGCGTCCTACCACAGAGGCTTGATTGCGGAGAACCATTGCGTCAAGGAGTTCGCGGTCGTGGAGTTTGATTGATGCGGATATTGCGACGAGCGATCGAACAGAAAAGTTCACCCAGAATCGAGAAATCGGTGCGCGCTCTTGGGGAAGCCACGATGAGCACGAGGAGGGTCAAAGAAGGGATTGAGGACAAGAAGAAATCGAAGTGAAAGATAGAGAGATAGAGAAAGTAGATGAAGAGAGAAGACCGAGCCTTGCTAGGGCTCGCGCCGTTGGCGAGGTCTCCACAAGCTCGCAGTTCTGGGAGACATGGTCATCGCACGTTGATTTTTTTGTTTCAATGTTCATAATATAGAAAGAGATCAGACTGTGGGCTCACTGTGGGGAAGGTGTTTTCGAGAGTAGATGGGTTTTCCTGGTGGGGTCAATTCAATCGATAGAAGCGGGAACGGAAATTTTGAGAGAGATAACTGGTCTGAGGTGGTTTCAAATCCGAGAATCCATCCTGCGGCGAATCCTTCCAGCGGCGGCGAGGAATCGCGGATGTTTCGTGGCTGTGGTCAGGAGTTTTTCGGCAAGATATCGGGTGGGGGAGGCGCGACGCTAAGAGTGTGTATGTTGTATGAATATCTAGAGCGATATCGACAAAAGTCATGCTGTCGGAAAGATGTGGAGGAGAGCTTCAGCGAAAGGAAATGAATGCGTCAAGGATCGGACAGCGATTGGGGCGCCTTTCTCATCATATTCACAGTGAGAATATCTTGTCGCCTTTCGGCTCATGGCGAGAACAACAAGATGCAGAAGTCAACTGTGGCAATATAAAATCTTTCTGTGTCCGACATTCTCATTCCATCCGTGGGTTGGTATTGAAATGCAGGCAGGATTTCCAGTGGAATCGGCCGCGTGAGACGTTGTTTGGCGGAGGTTGGGACGACGAGCTTTCGATAGAAGTCTCTCTAAAACAGGAGGAAAACATCAAGTCTGAACATCGTCAAAAGTAAATGCGGCTTTCGCTCACGTTAATGGTCGCTCGTTGGCCTGGCTACCCAGAGCAAGTCGAATAAAGAACCGGCGTTGGTAATTTCACGTAACGTTCCGGTGGATTTCAGCGCAGCCATGGAGTTTCGCGAGGACAACAGCACTCGAAATCGTTCGCCTGCTCAAAGTCCCGAATCTCTTCTCCTATAATCGTTTTCTTTGTAGTCTTTGCGACCCTGCGAATGGTTGTAGGCACCTCAACGCCACCCTTTCCGGGGATGGAAACTTTGTTCGAAATCGGAATGTGTTTTCAGAGCTCAAATCTGAGATTGTCGGTTCCACTACGTGAGAAGCAGACCTGCATCGAGCAGTCTGCAAACAGCCGACCGTCAGATCTCATGGAGATCTGCGTGGGGCTCCCACCACAGAAACTACCAGCGTCGGACCCCTGATCATTTTCGGGGTATCGAACCAGCTGTTCTCGCGGTTTTTATTGCCGCGTCTCGTCCCGATAACAACTACAGAAACGAAGGAATTCCAGAGCCAGGTCCCATTAAACACGCCGGAAGACTATCTCTATGCTCGACAGCATGGCACATGGAGAAATGACACGTAAGGACATTTACCTGCTGCAGCTTCTCCTGTGTGAGAAAAAATAGTGACCTTCGAACGAAATCGGGGATTTTTTCGAGCCCTCCAAAGGCTGTTCGATGAATCCAACTCGAAATCCTAGTCAAACAGTGGAAAAATCATGTAATCAATCGGGATGTGTCGTTAACGATGGCGGAAAATGTGTTCGACTTCGACCCAGTCGACGCATAGACCCATGAGACTTTGTTTATTCGATTGCTCTCATCTCGGCTAATAGCGTTATCCCTTGCGATCACTATTGGGTGTTTTTTTCGTAAGTTGGTGGTTGGTTTGTTTGTTTGCTTGCTTGTTTGTTTGTATTTATATACCGCTGTCGTGGTTTTCTACAGTCGTGTTGTATTTCTGTTCACGTTGTACATAATATTCTACATTATAGTCATTATATTCTCTTTGGTATCATCATAGAGGATCCCCACGGTTTGTTGTTTCCGGTTATTACTTCAACACTCCGGAAGGTACAGACTTCGGATGTAGATAAAATCCGCGCAGTTTTTACGCTCTTAGAGCTCGTCGTTCACGAATTTCTGACGTAAGGGTCACCTTAACTTGGATTGAATACGCCGCTGAGCCGGACTTGACCCTTGAACAGCAGTAGGTATGTTTTTTCCGTTGTTGATGCTGAGACGAGGATCAGGCTCCGTCGAAGAGCGGCCTCATACCCTGTCTTCGAAGAGATGCACAGTTGTGTAGCTTGTTCTCTTTATCTTTTGTTGTCAGAGACGTTTGTTCTAGCGAGTCGCCGTCTGCATTACGGAGTGTCCTGTGTTTTTCTACGGACACTTGAGTTCAGTGCTTGTTCCATCGTTCGGGTGTGACCTTTCCGTCCGAGATGACGCTCCTGCGGAAATGTACGTCGCAGAGGTCCGTCTCCGAACAAGGCAATTATCCAGGTGTCTCCCATTTAGTGTTCGGTGGAAATATAGGATTCTTCGTTCAGTATCGCGTTCTTGTGCTTCTCGGTTCCTTGGTGGTAGATCAACGGCTCATGAGATCTCCGTACGGTCTCGGCGCCGTCCGGGAGCAAGCTGTCTTCTGTCCCTTGGGCTCTCTGAAACCGTCATCATTGAACTTTCTATGCTTCTCGTAGGTTCGATCGTTTTAGTAGCTTCGTTCTCGACTGCTTGGTTCATGGTTGTTTGGTCTTAGTTAGAGCTTGATTCCTTTCTCGGTTGATTGGTTGTTGTGAAGTCATTCCCATTATTATTACGCTGTTGTTTAGAATCGTAGGTCATCTTCGACGTCCTTCTTCGCCTTGCTCCCCTGGCAACGGCAATAATTCTTTCAATTCGGGTTCCAAGAGTTATGTGGAGAGAGAGAGAGAGAAACTTTAGCACAAACGGGGTGAGGATCGGCGACTAGGATTGGCTTTGGCTTTAGAGATGCTGGTTTGGTTTTGCTGATGATGCTGCGCTGCCGCTGCTGATGCGTGTAAGATCTGTGTTGATTTATCAGAAGTAGAAAGAGTTGGAGAGGAAGAAGAAGTAGTTATTGAAGTGGTTGCTGCTGTAGTAGTGAATCCGAGAGAGATGCACTCGTAGATCACTTTCACTGCTCTGAGTTGCAGAGAGGGAAACAACGACAATGTCAAACAATTGTTAACAGTGGTCCGATGAAAAATCTTCCCTGTTGCTTCCTCGATTCCCCTGTCTCTGTATCGCTCTATTCCGACTCCGGTTCAAACTAGAAGTAGTGTCAATCAAGCCGGTCGATCAATTGATCGTCGATACGATCGTCGTCTGTCTCTTGATTGACGAGAGAATTACGTTGAAAAAGTTGAACGCTGAACCGATGAGTTGAACACGAGAAAAAAACGTCCTACGACATAACACGGGACAACGACTCCTGCTCCTGACTGCGGTTTTCTTCTCTAGGCTCTTTTCGATGGTCTCTCCCACCCACTCGTTCGCTCACCCACTCATGATCAGAGTTTCCGGGTCGTGCTGTCGCAGTCAGTGGTGAAGGCAGGATCGTTTTACGCTCGAAATTATGGCCGCGGTGCGGTTGCTTCCGAACAGGATGAAAACGTTGAAATTTCTTCCTCAGTGTCGCTTTGCCACTGAGTTGAACATTTTGCTGTTGTTTTTGCTCTCTCGTATCTGGACTGAACTGTGGATAATTATCGATCAAGAAGCTTCTCGTTGTGGTAGTTCAAGTAGAGTTGTAATTGTAGAGTGATGGTGGTAGTAACGAACGAACGAACGAACGATCAGGTTCTCAATCGAGTAGAGTTCGATGTCAACCAATGGATGAAACTGCCAGAAGTTATAGTGGAATTTGAGTTCAAAAGCTACTAGTAGTATTAATCGGCGTCCTCCCTGAAGAGATACGTCGTCCAGTACACCAGGTTGAACAACGCGAACATTAACGGGAAGAATATTCTGCAAGTGATCAAAGCGAGCCGTCAGAACTCCAAATCGATCATTCTCCATCATGTGATCACGACGCCTCCTCCTGCTCGACTCCCCGCATCAACTCACCTTGAAATGACGTCGATCCTCTTGGATCGAGTCGGGAACCGAGATAGCCAGGAGCGACACAAGTTTGAGCCTGTTGAGGACGGACCTTTCATGTGAACCTGGAACTGGAGAAAAATAATGACGGCGGACACAAGTATGGTTACGAGGCATGCATGAAGACATGCATGGCATGAAGGAGAGCTTCTGACAACTTGATTTCCCCTGATGGAAATTCTGCCCCCGCACATCCTTGCAAATCAGAAAAATTCACAATGGGGAACGGTCCCGAAATCCAGAGCTGTTAAAACTCTCGCGGAAGCTGAGGGTTTTCACTGACTCCCTGATCATCAGAAGCTCCACTGGGGATGCCCACGACTACCTGGCCCAGCACGGAATGTGTGTGCCTCATATTCATGTAGCCTCTACTGGGACATCGAGTAGTACATGCACTGGAAGCGAGAGCTACCGTCCGATCATCGAAAACCTCAGCTCCCAATAGTGACCGCATTCGACTAAGAACAGCCCAGACATATGAAATTATTTTGGTACGCACTTCGCACTGACGAAGTTCCTGCGGCGCTGTATGAGTTCGTTGCCGCGGCACGAGGATATCCGCATCGTTTGGAAGAGTATTTCGACCGAGACCTCGTTCGGTGCCCTGGAACGGCTACATTGAAGAGATAGGAATGGGACGAAAGGGTTTGTGAATGCGTCGGATATACCAACGAAGTTGGTCATCGATGCGTGAGAAAATCGATAGGCAACGGATAGGTAGGGAAGGATGGACGGGGTTTCCGAGGACGAGGGTCGGATCAAAGGGATCGAGGAGGAGGAGGGCAGGGAGGAAAGAAAGAGGAGTTTAGTCGGATTCCAGATTGGAAGCAGCTGCAGCAATACGGCATTTTGCGTCCTATACTGAAAGAGACTCGTGGACCAAGGATTCCAACGAGAGAACTTCCGAAGAATTGATCTCAGATGCTCAACTGAGAGTACTTGGCTGTTCTTGAGCTTCGACTGAGGGCTTGGGACAGCTCCATGGAACCGAATGTCCAAGGGGTTTCAAGAGTGCGAATAAAATGCCTCCGCTGAGCAAAGCACAACTATTTTGAGCCCTAGACTATTTGCGGGCGAGGCAGCAGTATTTGTCGGGGGTACGAAACAGAACTCCAGCTCCAAGCACACATCCGACTTTACTCTTCGAATTCGAGATGGAACGAGACATAACTACCACAGAAACGGATCGCCAATGAACTTGAGTGAGGAGAGATCGGAAGGGGGATGATCAGAGACGTCACTCACCATGGCAAATGCTTCATCGCAGTGGTCAATGGCGCTCTGGTTGTTCTCGAGGCCAGCAGCTGCGATCGAAGCAGGCAGAAGCCACTTCTGCCGCTGCTGAGTTGCCTGCGGCACAGACTGTAAGTTTCACGAGGAACAACGGCGTCGAACACAACGCCATTCGGCGGAGATCCGTGGTGTTGATCGGTGATTCGGTCGAGCGATATCCGTTCAGTGGTTCGTAGAGTTCGAGGATGGTGTCGGTTGCAGTTGTGATGGAGGTGGTGTCGTGGATTGGTTGAGAGTTTAGTCATGGATGGGTGGTTGAGTGAGTGATTGTTTCGGAGGAAGGCATTGAGACAGATCGTGCGGTGAGTGATGCAGCGCGCCGATGAACACACGTAGTTCGGTAGAAGACGAGCAGCACAAAACGACTCAATCTTAGTTAATGGTTCAATCACTAGCCAAGTGGTTCAGTGATTAGTGCTAAATAACATTATGGTCATTCATTCTCTCACTGCAGCTCATATTGTTCCAATCGACGGATTTCCGAACACGAAACGAGGTCGGGATGGCAACACAGAGACTAGAGGCTTGCGTAGCCAAATGCGAGCTCGTTAGCCTCGACTGCACCGGCTACTCGTGCCAGTCGGAATTTTCAGTCACTCTCGTGCGGGTGTGACGACGTCGACGATTTTCGAGGGGACGCTCTCAAAACGGGGAATCCCCGCGGCAAATTCAATATAGGCTTGACGACTATTTGCTTTGGAAAGAAATTTCTGCATAATCTGCCAGGGTTGACAGAAAGAAAGTGCACGGAGCGGCGGAGCCCCAATAAAATATAAGGGCTTTCAAAATGAGGACAAGCTGTCTTCACCGGCCCGCCTGAACGCTTGACGAAAATTTCGATGCGGGCTCAGAGTAGCTAACGAGTGACCAGAATCTCATCGGAGCTGATTCCCTGGACTTGGATACTCCGGGAAGATGATGAGGCCGTGGTTGGAAAACGAGAAAGTCCGCTCTCGAGTCCCATCGGGTTCGGTCTTTCAGAAATTCCTTCACATTTCTCGACACTTCAGCACTCTGCAGTACTATGTGTATCTCGGAGAGAGCTGTTCTCCCGCTCTCTTCGTCACCCCACACCGGTATTCAAGAAGCGCAACTAAAACTCGTGAGAATAGTATCAATATGTGATGCGTCTATGAGGTGTCGGTGACATCTTACGACAAATTATCCGTGCTGCTGCCCGCCCATGAGCTCTTCGTTCTTGACGAGAACCCAGCGAGAGTCAACAAGAGAGAGATCTCACTCAACGAAGAAATTAACGTGAGCACATCGGAACCGAATCAAAAGCTGCTAACACCGGAATACGAACCTGCTTGTGGGTATTCTGCCTCCTCTGATCGGAGCGAGAGGCATAGTTTACAAGGGCAAACTCCAGTAGTGCCCCGAATACAAATGTGAGGCAAACCCCTGTCCACACGTCAATAGCTTTCGTGTATGATACAGGAGGTAAAGAAGCATTGATGCCTGTGGAGTTGAGTGGAGCTTGTGTAAGAATTGACCAAAAACATTTCCACGGATTGGTCCATGCAGCGAAGAATTACGAAACACGCTTCAGGTAGTCATGGAGCTGCGATTCACCCCAGCGGGGCACGCTCCGAGCTACGTTGCAAAGCTGATTCTTGGACAAGCTTCCATTCCCATGATATTTTCATAGAGGAAATTCGGGGGAGGGGGACTTCTCCAGTTCCTAGTTTCTATGATTCTAACTTGAGAGAAAATATTCACCTGAAATTTGGGTGGCCATAGTGAGCAATGTCGTCACTCCCAGAGAAACCCGTGCTGGAATAGATGTCGGGTCTAACCAGAACGAGACCCAGGACACGACGACCAACATGCAGCACGGAATATAAATCTGAATGAGATAATATGAGAATTCACGCTTGAATACGAGGTCAACCTGAAACGGAAGAAGACATTCTCAGAAGTTGATCGAATCACAGGAGGATGACGAACTCCCTCTGCTCCTCAGGAGGCTGTGGCGTTGGCTTCCGGATACAGCGAAACACAGAGTTCCCACGCGATTCAACGGGACTGAAATACCTACGGAGTCGTTGAAGTAACGGGAGTGTGATGTGAGGGAAGCGCGTCTACCCAATACGCGTTCACCGAGCCGCTCTCCTGTCATCGACGGCAATAAAGCGCACAATAAGCGGTGCTTGGTCAGCTTGTCATGGGACGCAGTCGAGCGTGTCGTATAATTACTTAGCTGTTGCTCTATGGTACGGAGGTCGCATCTGTATCGGTTGCGGTCGTGGCTGGGGATGTCTTGATCGACTTGCTGCCCTCCAATGAGCTAGCTGAGTAGTTTACTCGTTGTTCGGTGGCTGAACAAGATCTCGATTCGGCTCATCGGGGACGACTTCCGCTTATTTTTCTCCGTCTGTTTCCCTCACGCTGTAATTGCGTCACTCCGTGTTCCGGCCAGTAGCGCCGCAGATGGCTTCAGCGATGTCTAATAAATTGTTTCCTCTGAGGCGCCATCCGCAGCTTGAGAGGCGCATACGTGGCTGTTAACTACGTTACACGCAATTTTGCGCTGTCTGCTCCCGCTGCCGTTGGAGTCACCGCCTCCGGGGAACTTGGGAGCCAGAGGGCTTCTTTTCCATTTGGGACCTTTTAGCCGCTTCGTTTGCCCGGCGTACGTCGTTCGCCCGGTCGCCCGCATGCCCGCGCGCTCGCCCGCTGACTGCAACCGACCAATGGGGATGAGGGGGGGGGGGGCGGAGGCAGCGAACGAGCGGGCTAGCAAGCAGATAGATGTTAGACATGAACGATATCACTAATTGACTATGCGGACGCAAATCCTCGTTCCTTGCAGACTGCTCGCTCGACAGCCGGAAAAACGGGCGGAGCGGCGAGGGGTGAGCCGCCAGGCCGCCGGATCGTCGGGAAGGTTTGCCTCCCCCCTCCCGAGTCGGCTAGTTTGCCTACTCGCTCCTCAGCTAACAACCGATAACCCATCAACGTTTGCTGTTCTGACATTCACTTTGAACGCTCAAATGTTCCACCGTGCCGGGGAAACGAAGCGAACCGCTGGGTTCCTGGTTAACTAACTGTCTAGCTCGTTCGCTAGCTGTCTCGCTTTGCTCGGTTCACGAGTCAGTCGATGAGCGAGGTGGCAAGCGAAGAAGGGGAACGAAGCGAGTCACCCAGAACAAGTGCGGCTCCCGAGAAACGACGACAGTTTACTTACCTTGAGGCAACTATATTCTCCGGTGTTAGTTCGGCTCGTGCAGTAGTCGGTGTTGAATCTTTCGAGCGTAAAACGCGGCAAGTGGAGGTTCTTGGTCACTTGTACAGGGTCGCCTTCTTTCCATAGGAAGACAAGGTCCTCTGTAGTGTAGCCGTCTGCAAGTGACGACCGAGGGAAGAGGGGAGAAAAAAAAGGTAAGAAGGAGACTGCAGGAACGCACAGTTACCAAACGAGAGAGACCGGGAGAATAGTGGCTGTGGACTCGCAGTTAGTGAGTTGGGAGAACGAATTCGAGAACGAGGACGACGTCAACAACAACGAGGAGGCAAAAAGAGACGCGGATGACGACGGCGAGGGATCGAATCCATCTTAGAGCTGTTTGGATTGCAAAGTTTCTTACACCGAAACAGGATGTTGGGAACCTGTGGGCGAAGCAACGAGCCCTCCAAGGATCGTTCTCTGAACTAACGATCAAACTTCAACGTTTGCTGGAGGCGGGCGTTCGCGAAAGAGCTCAGAATTCGGAGATTCCTCATGAAGATTCGTCGATAGATTCTTCGAGAGGAGGTTAACCGTGAATCGGAGATGGAAAGTTCATTTTCGCGTTTCGATATATAAAAAATGTGAAAATTCCCTCTCGATAGAGCGAAGCATTGTTTCAGGATCAAGTGCAGGTTTGGTTTCCGAAAGCTTCACGCAACGGTCGGGACACATCCTGTTTGAAGAGAATATTCCACGCTCTCCATCAGACGCTATCAGTACTGTTCTCAGAGCTCCTCGGAGTGAGAATGGAGGAATTAAAATAGGCGTTTTCGGGTTGTGACCGAGAACTTCGGAAAGATCGAGATACTCACATGAGGCCATTTTGATGGAACATATCTGTTTGTCGAGAGGGTAGAATTTCAAATTCATGGGACAACTAAGCACCAATGATATACGAATACTGAACAGGACATCGCCATTGGGGTAAATCCTGCAAGGAGAAAGAATAGTTTTTTTCCTCGTCCCGTCTACCGCGGCGCTGGAGCACTGCGGAGTGGCGACTTCCTGAGCAATGCCTTCCGGAATGCTTGGAAGGAACGGAAACAATGGAACATCTATCGAACTGACCTGAGTAGAACGTTGGGTACAATGATCTGATGCAAATGACCCTCCTTTTCGTTTGAAAAAAACAGATCGGGTTGCCAAAGTTTCTTCTGATCCGTTAAGGTCAGGTATCGTATTTGGCCTCCGAGGTCGTCGTACTGAAGTCGCTCGTCTCTCCATTGCTGACGGAATGTCAGCTGGACTGTGTACTCCTACAGTGCCGAAAATCACCGAGAAAAAAGAGGAGAACCCACTGAGTCAACTTTGCCAAAAGATACGAAGAACCCATTAAGGCAAATTACATCGACGACACTTAGTCTCGGCGATTGAAAGGCTTCAGTGATGGAGATTGTCTTTGTTCCCCTGATTCTCCTTTTCAGCAACCAGCGGAAGAGGACGGCTAGAGGATACTGGAGGATACCAGCGACTACACCAAAGAGGGACCTCGGAGGAACGGAGGGGAACCAGGATCAGTGCTAGGGGAAGGTAGCGGACAGAAGAGACTCGGGGGAGCCGACGCGAAAAAGGAAGGGGTATTCAGGTGGCTAGCGGGGGTACGAATGGAGCATGAGGAGAATAGGGCGAGGAGCGAGCCCCGCTCCCGACGAGGACTTAGGAGACTCAGGACTCCTCAAGGACGACAACCCAGACCACTCTGATATCGCCCGTCAACGCGTTCGTAGCAGCTATCGTCATCTTTCCGTCCCGAATCGACGAGTGCGACAGGTTTGTCATCTTGAATTCCCTCCTCTCTACTATCCTCGTCTGTTCTCGTGGCCATCCATTCGTTCTCGTGTCCGATACCGACAAGCTCAATACCGATGAGAGGAGCAATCAATATTCGGAAGTGCTCAGATCGGCCGAGAGTGTTCGAATTTCCTCCTTCGACAGGAATTATGACCCTTGCACTGGAACGTATCTTCAACGGGTCGGTGCCGTCGCGAAACGGGGCCGGCGCTATCGCCGTCGTCCGTATCACGCCACCGAATCATTTCAGGTGCGCCATTAGGCCGGAATGGGAGATCCTCGTCTTGGTCGCCGTTGCTCCGTCTGAGACTCTCTCACGAAGACCCTAGCTCCAAAGCAGGCTGGCGAACTCGAAGTCCAGGACCGCGATTCCGCGCGACACCCTCGATCCGGACGTTCCGACCCGGACTCAACAGCAGCGATCGGGAAGGATCCTGTTCCGAATGGATGTGGAAACTAGAGGTAGGTTGAACTGCTGCGTTAGGCAGGAGCCCTCGTGGCGTCTCTGAGCGGGCGAGGGATTCTGCCGATGGGTACAACCGAGTCAAGGGAACAGGCGGTCAGGAAGTACGCACTGAAGACCTTTAATTACTCAGCGGCTCCAACCCCCCAGCCCTGCTGGCAAAGGGTAAGAGGAGCACGGCTGTTCGTTGTGTTGCAAATTCAAGCAGACGAGAAAACCGATACTGTAAGAGGACAGACGACATCTGGCGATAAGAATAGTTCCAGCGCGGAGCCAATAATCCTGCGCCACAAGCAGTACCCACTCAGTTAGCCAGTCGGCCCAACGAGCGGTCAGCCGGCTGGAGCGAGCCCGTCAGGCACAACCAGTTGGTGTCGGGCGCCGTCCAATAAAATCCAATCGATGTTAGCAGATTCCTTCCTGCCTCTCGCAGCCTATAGTAGCCTATGTCTTCCCTGCTTTGTATCTCTATCGTCTCCTCCAGTAGTCAGTCGACGTAGTTATCGTCGTTCCACTCTCCAGCAAAGGAGTTTGTACATTCTCTCTCTACTTGAAGCGGATCTTTTTATAGCGCTCCTGCTCGTTTTTCTGACGTCTTCAAAGAGGTGTTTCTTCCTGCGTCGCACTTCCCGTTCCGCGGTGCTCAGGGTCGTCTTGCGTGTCCTTCGCAGGTGAATTGAGAGTGAGGTTCAGGGAGTATAGCGCCACGTGCGCGCCTCATTTCCTCTCCAGTCTGCGGGTGAACTGGCTGTTGTTCGAAGAAATTGAGCAGGACAGTTCTGCTAATCGGCAGCCGATTCAGACGGGAGGGAAGAACCGAGGCGGACCGGAGCTGAGAGGAGGTATCCCCTGTTGCTAGGAGTAGTTCAAAATCGACACTGAGTCGACGCGGGGCTGTTTTCGCAGCCTTGCGAGGAGCGGTATCCGCCCCTTTCTGTGTACGCCGTTCAAATCCGCGGGGTCAGTTGAGATGAGTGGGGGCCGGGCTCGGGGCTCAGAACCCCTGTAGGATGTGCTATTGAGAGGCAAAGAGGGGGGGGGGGGGGGAGGGTTGAATCCAGAGCCGAAGAACGGAGGCGATGATGATTATGCTCTGCGGAAAATATGACAGTGCCCGAGGTGGCGGCGTAGCACGGCGAACGTAAAGGCGGGAACTGCTCGCGGGAGACCCCTCCATGTCGGCATCGCTGTTGTTGTTTCGTCCGCAAACAGCCCCGAGCAAGTTGAACTCGTGGCCTGCGCGAGAGTTATTTATGCTGTTCGCCGTTTTTATGAATCCGCTGGAAGGACCCATATTCCTCTCTTTGGCCGGCCGAGAGTTCCGGAAGGAGCTCGATCGAGTCGGTCGGTCGCCAACCAATCAACCACCGAGGGTTCAACGGATCGACGTAGGGTCGCTCGGTGCACTTGAACACGAAAGGCGAATTCTGTGTCGGAGAACGCGAAGGCTGATTTTTCGTTGGGGCTGGAGGTCTAGCCCGCTATTCTCGGGGTAAATTTGATAATCGTTTTTCAAGATTCGGACTCGTTCGAAGAGAGATTCGAGCAGAGCAAACGTTTCCACTTCTCGGTCCCCTCTGCAGCTGGAGAACGTCGTGGACCCGAAAAATTCAGAGCTCGCTTGTTTGTCCACACTCAGGCGTCGCACAACTCATCACTCTACGATGTGGGTGTTGGCATCGTCGTCGCTGTGAACGTCAAACAAAACTCCTGGGTTGGTGCCTCGAGTTCTGACGCCGTCTCATGTCTGGCGAAAGAACGAGGTGGAGGAGCGAGTGAACGACCCCAAAAAGCCCTGCGACTAGCTATCTCTATCTCCCTCACGGACTCACCATGGTGACGTCGTCGATCTTCCCGATGCTCCGGATGAAGATGTTGACCCGGACGAGAGCGGGTCCGTCGGTGTTGTTGATTCCCATCGGGCGAATTCGAGAGTCGTATCTGCCCAGTCCAATGATGGAGTCGAGGATTCTTTTTTCGATGGCGCGGAAGTTCGCTTTGCCCCTGCCGGATTGCACTTGTTGATGCGGCTGATACTTGTACGATGACGGTGTTTCGGCCGTTCGTCTAATCGAAGATGGCCCAACAAGAGTAATGAGGCCCTACCGACTCTAGCTCGTCGTACACCTGCCATTTTTTTGGCCGAGCGGACCAAAGGAGAGCGTGTCCTTCACTCGGACCACGAGCCGGACGATTCACGTGCGTGTCACCGGCGCGAAAACTTCAGCCCACTAAGAGAACTCGGGATAGACTGCAGCCATAGGCGGCCGGTTATTCGTGGTCCGTGGGTTTCTCGAAACCCTGGTTGGGAACTCGATCGCGGGTCTCACTTGCAACTGATGGAACAAACCCGGTTTCGCTCAAGTCGGAACCTGCGTCGACCCGCCACGTGTAGTCTAGGCAGAAGTGTCTAGCTGTCAGCGGAGATTAATGGCGATCACAATCAGGGATTCGTCATTGTGATCATGAGCCCGTGCAACCATCAATCACGGTAGAGGACCGGATTGCATCACAGACGTGCTGCTCTTATTCCCCGTTACTCTCGCTCTCTCCGTCGCATGCTTTCTCGCTCTCGTGTTATCCTACGTTCGTCGTTGATAGAATCGTTGCTCGTGCACTGTTCTCGTTCTCCGGCAAGGCTTACCACTACCACCACCACCACGTCAACCGCCGCCACCATTACCATCTCTCTGACTCCTTCTTTAGACTTTTAATCTGCTCCGAGGCGATGGCTGTTCAAATGTCGTCCGAGGCGGTTTCATTCATTTTTCCCTCCGATCTCTCGGAGCGAGAAAGTAAAAACCCGGTCCGGACGAAGACGCGGGAGAGGAAACTGGAGCAAAACGGAGGATTGAGAATGATTTGGCCCTCGGCCCGGTGTCCGTCCCCGACGGGGAGCGAGAACGCTCGGAAGAGAAACGAATGAAGTGACGCCTCAACGCGGATGGCTTCTTCGCAGTCTTTCTTCCGTTTCCTATTGAACTTTCGAACGACGGATGGCGACGCTTCCGTCGCGGCGGTCGTCTGCGGAGGGCTCGAACGCTCGACTGACCGACTTCTCCGAGCAGGGGGAACTACCTAAATGAACGATCAACGCAGACTGGTTGACCGAGTCCCATCAGTGGACTGTTCGGGGGAGTCGGAGCGGCCAAGAGCCTTCGCGGTCGTCT
>JAQZDE010000049.1:0-100000 GCA_037576195.1 Phytoseiulus persimilis | reverse complement strand
AGGGTCATTCTCCAGAACCCTCTAATCGGTTGGAGGGAGAATGTTCGGATTAATTCACGGCACTCGGTTGCAATGATTTGAGAAAGGTGCGAACGACCCCGTTTGCAGAATCCCGCAGCCTGGGTCGGCTAGAAGATGATCAGTTTCGAGAGGCGTGTTCAATGGTTATCTCAACCAGAATAACCAAGCAATAGAATTCGAGCGTCAGGAATGACGAAGAAAGGGACAAGTCAGCTCATCCAGGCGTAGGTCCGACCTTGGAGAAACGGTTTTCGCCGAAATAATTGGCAGCGGCTCAGTAAATACTCAACTATTTATTCGTTCGTCTCTTCTTTTGCTCGTTGATGTTGGTGTTTGGACACTCTCGACTTATCCATACTCGTGACCGTTCCTCCGGTAGTTCCACATTAAAATATAGGAATTATATTTCCCCATAACATCAAGTTGTTTATTTGGTTAGCGGACTTCTTGAACAAAGAGTCCTATGGCAACGTCTTAGCACCTTTGTAAAAGAAAGTAAAGTAACATGGTACGTTCTCACGCAACAATCCGATATAATGGATAAACCATGGATCCAACTACTTCTGACTCCATCAGCTCCATGACTGCGAGTGGAGAGTCCATTATCGACGATCGCTCAAAAGAGCTCTCCTTTGCATTCACCCCTTTACCTGACCTAAGAAAACGGTTTTCGGTAGATCATTGAGGCATGTCTTGAATTTTCAGTCGGCGTTGTTGTTTCCCCATTAGATCCCTGAGGAAGAACCGCGGCGAGTTAATCAGATCCCGATAAAAGAAAAAGTTGCGCTCTCAATGATCCCGCTCACGTGGCATACAAAATAACTTAAAAACAGTATCTGGCTCATCAAGAATGAGCCTTCAGCGGATCTCAGTGCAGGGTTCACGATGCAAACTCGTTTTGAAACTGCAATTCGCTACTTCTGATCCGAGAATACGGACGAGGTTGGAACTCGAGACTCCTCACAATAGTCATATAATCTTACGCATGATAAATGTCTTTAATTATACACTAGATAATAGTCTTAGTGACAAGTTCTCCCAAAACGATAAAGTCTGGTGGTACGTCTCTTCGGCGGCGTCTCGCTCTATGGTTTGGAGTCGATACTTCATATCATAGAAACTAAGCGGCCGCTGATAGATGCTGCAAAAGGATCACTACAGTTCGTAGTGTTGTCTCAACTACATTATATATGTATAATTATATTACATTCGGCTTCGGGATCACTCCCGTATATTAGAAGCTCATGATTTTTGGCTTTTCAGAAAGCGAGAAGTTCAAGATAAACACCACTACCCGTCCGATTCTTCAGTGCTTCAACAAACGCTGACTATTCTTTTGACTGGACCGAAGTCGTCGTCTTTGCAGCGGCGCATCTTGCTCCTTGATGTATATTAAAATGATAATCGGTCCCCACCACCCAAAACACGACCCGCATTCACAACAGCTTCTCCGAAGAGTTCTCGTTCTTTTGGTTGACTTTAACAAGCCGACACCGGACACCCCCTCCCTCCAGGGTGCGGTGAGCTTTTCTCAACGAGATACCGGTAGGCAGAATATCTTGTCGGTTCTCCCTCTGCCGTATCATTTGGTCTGGAGCCCTCACAGTGATAGGGAGAGAAAATATACTCGTAGCGCGATAAAAAAATGTTTTCTTAAGAATTCACAGTTCTCAGAAGTCGTCGATGTCGACGTAGAATTTTCCCCCTTGCTCATTTCTCCGTCAACACGTGATCACTTCTGGGTCAAGTACCGAAATCAGCCTTCTAACTTTGATTCCGTTATCAAAGCGCAGAATAATAGCCGCCCAACATAGGAATATTACGGATATCTGTTATGAATCAATAAATAATCGAACCCCTTTCAGAACAAGTATACAGAAATCATTCAGAGTGAAGATTGTGATCATGATATAGCACCGGATAGAGCGGACTTCCTGGATTTTGGCGGTTGTGTTATCACACTCTAATGAAACCAGCCCATGGTCGTGTTTCTCAAAATCAAATGGGCTAGATGACAAACTCTGTCGAAATGATGTTCGGAACCGCAATCGAGAATCCCTTCCCCGGAGAAAAGTCTCAGCAAAGGTCGAAAGCGTTTCCCGGAGATCCTACGAACGAATAGAATGGAACCGAATTAGCCCAACCAGGAAGTGGAGATCTTCGTTCAGATAGGAGTAGCTCGCGGAAGAATTACAATAAAACGAGGGAAACCATCCTTGCGACCAATAGATACGCCCCCGATCGCATTGAACAATTTGGACAGATGCTACTCGGGTCACGGCCCAAGTTGAGAACCATCAAAGTTGTTGATGTCTCCCTCGGGAATTTCGAGCTGCTTGTTTCTTCGCACCCAGGAACGCGGAGAAGATAGGCACGTTGGGAGAATCGCGGTCCGCTATTAGCTGAGGATAGCTGAACCATCTGTACGGTGTGCAGCTTCGTGGAGAGCGCACTCGCGTTCACCGTCGTACAACGCCTCGCAGAAAGAGCACTGGAAGCAGCCGCTGAAGTCGGCTAGGCCATTTTTATGGGCATCCAGGTGGCTTTTTGCAGCCTCTCTATCCGAAAAACAGCGGCCACATACGGGACACGGATGAGCGGATACGTCGGGATGAATGTCGCTCATGTGCTGCGTCATCCCGTTGACGTCATTCAGAAACACGTGGCATTCCAAACAAACCAAGTAAAGTTGGTGTTTGTTGTGCATGTGACCTCGCAGAATAGCCCACTGGTTGAAGGTATCGTCGCAGTATTCGCATTCCCAAGCGATCCGAGGCGGAAACCGCCGCGTTGAAGGAACTGAGAGTTTGTGGTTCTGCTTATCAGCGGCCGGAGAAGAAAGCCGACCGGAAGCCGTAGACCTCCGCTGCGGTTGAGGCGGTGATTGTTGACAAGATATGGGGGGAGGTGATGCGGAAGTATCCGACGATGGAGGTGTCTGCGACGCACGCACTGGAGTGATCTGCAAGGTTGCACCCCCCGAGAGGAAAATCCGTTTTACGGGGAGCTCGGGCGACGAAGGGGGCTGATTGTTGTTATGGACTTCCATGTGCTTGACCAGTTGGAGCAAATTCGAGAACGTCTCCTTGCACATCGGGCACGGATGGCAGTTCACACGTTGCTGGAATCGAACAAGATTGGCCCAATCAGTTCGGTTTGAACTGAGCTGATATCACTCACAGAACTGGGAGCCGAGAGTCGCTAATGGATCGTGTTTTGCTGTCAGCGGATGCGTAGCTCTCGAGTCTGAGATCACTGAGGATTGAATCCACGGCTCAGCATCACCTACCTCACTCTGTACTTGGCCTGCCCCATGGTGCTGATGAGTCCTCATATGCTCATTATAGCTGTTCATCGTTTCGAAGCTGATGCCGCAGAAGCACGTGACTGTATTCAACGATCTCTTCTCTAGTCTCCGTCTCAATTGTGGACTAGGCTCGCCAACTGTCTGATTGTGGGCTCCCTCGACGTGGTACTTCAGGACATACTTATTCTTGAACATTTTGTCGCAGAATGGACATGGTAACCTGGAATGCAGGAATCGTGCTCTCTTAGATAACATGACCAGCAATGGGATGGGGAACTGAGTTTCAACCTTGTAACACTCCGATCCTTTCGCCTCAGACTCCAATTGATGGTACCCAGCGCTGCGAACTGGAAAGCATAATGGCTCGAAATACCTTTTCTCCATGTGACATTGTAGGTGGATTTCCGTCAAACTCTTGTGCGGGAACTGTTTATGACAGACGCTGCAGTAAAATGGACCCACGATGCGAGTTTTCCCTCTTTGGTCAGTGATTTCTCGTCCACCGAGAACCTTCGGCTCCGGTTTTTTGCCCTCCAAAGGTGCTTCGGGGGTTCCCATCGAGGTTACGGGGACGGTGATTTCCGGTGGGTTTGACGGTGGGGTTGAGAGCAGTGAAGGCACTCCGGGAACGGCGTTCATAGCCACCTCTGCAATGAGACGAATTCCGAGTTGAATAGGGGGATTTTTGCAAAGGGACCTCGCTCGAGATGTTTCACCGGCTGCTTTCAGAGAAATCCCACCAGTGATCGACGTGAGTCGGAGGGAGCCCATTTTCAGAAGTCGAAACGAACCATTCGCAGCTGTTTCGAGTTCCATAGATGGGAACGGGAGCACAACCGCGAAACCATCGAAAGAACTGTACGTGGCACGAACTTACACTGACTAGCTATTCGGAATAGTCGAGAAGGAAATCGCTCGTTTCGGAAACCCGGGCAGCGAAGATTGGTGGTAGTTCCCCAAAGAAAAATCACTCGGGAGTGTCGCAACCTTGGCGTTGCTGGTCGAATGTTGAACTGACCTCTCTGCTTTGGCAACCCTGTGAATTTGTACGCGCGAATCCGGACTTGAAACACAAGTTATCTCGCTGATAGCGTTTGACGATGCCTCTCGAAAAAAAACTTTGAGAGCCGATGTCAGAGATGAGCATGGCTTCCCCGTACGAGTTTTTTCGTTTATCTGTTAAGACGTTCCCGGAGCTTTGCCACTTGTTTTTCAGATTTTTCCATTGTTTTTTTCGATCGGCGCCATCTGGTCACTGCGAAATAGCTACCTCTCACCTCTCAGAGCCGCTCTGCAATCGTTCTAACGACGGAGACCGTATATCGTCACTATAATCCGCTTCGCCAGCAATAGATGCTGACGTCGCTCGAGTATTGCTTTCTATGTATCAGATCACCCGTCGATTCAGTTTCAACGCTTATCAAACTCGACCTCAGCTCTCTTCTCTGGTTCAGCACGATTCCCACGATCCTCTAATTTGCTCGCTGAGCGCAGACTTGATTTCGTCGTGGACTTGGCTTCTGCTCCAAGTTCCTGCGTACCGAGCCATATACAGCAACCTGATGATGTCTGTGATTGTGGCATCAGCTGTGACAGGTAGTGAAGCGTTGCAGTGGCACTCACTGTCGTCGACATTTATTCGCTCGGGTCGCTAGTTCCATTAATGATTGCGAATGACTTCCAGAGCCCGACGCATTCTGTCTGACTGGATAACCAACAAGCGGGCAGAGCCATAACCTGCTGGAAAACTATAACTTTGAGCTGATCCAATCCAAACAGGATGTTCTAGACTACAAAAGTTGCCTCGGAATTAGCAGAGCTCTCCCTTGAAGCAGGGCGCAAGACCTCACAAGGTGGGGGAACACGGAAATATTTTGAACACTGCCCGGATGCCGGAAGTGAATCGTCTAAGATATTTCAATCAGCTGGGTAGATCCATGCCACCAAGTATTCCAAAAAAATAAGAGGACAGAGCTTTTCGCAACACTCAGGTAGCCGTCGTATCCGTATGCTCTTCATATCCGCGTGCTGGGCACGGCAACGAAACGAATGCGTGAAAACACAAAAATTCTCCGTAGGCGGCCCGGAGAAAAGTTGATAGAAATCATAGGAGAGCGAGGCCCAGTTCAGTTTAGACTGGAAACTGTCAAAAGAATGAGCTGAGCTCGAGGTCATGTCTACGCTCGACATAAGACACTAATTCCATTGATGGCTTCTCCCGTTTGACTGACTTTTTCCGAAAGTGTCCTCGCCAAGTTGAAACTGAAGTGCCCCAGTAGGTATGGAGCCAAATTCTTCGCGCGCGAGGTGCATGACATACAGCCAGACGCGTACCCAGTTTTTTTTTGCGGAGGGGGAGGGGGCGGAAGGATGTGATGACGATGATCATCATCATCATTATCGTCACGAGTTTTCCATGACGCAATCAACATTGTGTTCGAGATTGAGAAGAATTTCCTCATATCACAGAATCTTTGCGGAACAATTTCGTCCATCGAAGTGGCATTCGATCCACCTTTCCCAATGTTATCGGAGAGTTTCGGGGGGCCATGGCGCCCTTGCCCCCCCCCCTGGGTACGCCACTGCATACAGCTCTTGAATGTTTTGTCTAGCAGTTGAATAGTCGTTTCCAGGCAGACGGATCGGAATAAGGAAACACCTCGGACTCGAAGGCTTTCGACAGAATGAGCGTTCTGAGATATGAGCTGATAGTCGGTTTAGGAGCTGCATCCCGATGATAATAGTTCGGACTTTCCTCGCGAAGTGCGACTTTCTCGGAATTGATGGATAGCGGTTCCTGGGGAATCTCAAACTCGGTGCTTCGAACCCGGCGATTCCCCGAAGCATTGTAGGGACCCACGGAAAGTTGACTGAACTCCCTCGCATGCTAGGTTGAAACTTCCAGAACCAGGCCGACTACAGTGTCAGGTTGTTGTGCCGTTACTTCATGAAAGATGACTCAATCTCCGAGATCATATTCTACTTTGAAACGGGAGATAAGGTTCGCGGTTTGAGAATGCGGCGGTTCGGGGAAGATATCGTATCCGTAACGACCATGCCTCTCTTCAAGATCTGCGGCCTGGCACTCTTCCGACCGTCATCGATTCGATGATTCGTCGGTAATATCTGAGGGGAATAGAGATTGGATTTTCGAGAGAGAATGAGAGAACAAAAGGAAAGCGATCGATGAGATCTCTATTGGCGAAAGAGGGATCACGCGAAGAGGCAGCATTTTTTTTAGGATGGAACATTGAAGTGACTTTTGATTGCTCTCCGACCTTCCCACTTCAGAGCTTAGCGCCCAGATCGCACCGTTCGTTCGAGATTTTGGTCTGCGGTTGCGAGAAGCCAAACAACGTCGGAGAAGGAAGACAGAATCATATGAGCCGCTGGCCTGTACGAAGGATGCAGACTTTCCGAACCCTTTTTGGGAGAATTTGTGATTGCGGAGCCCGGAAGTAGAGTCATCATCGGATATGCTCAAACCACATTCGGCGACGACGCGGATCCCAAAAGGAGAGAGATCCTGACAAAAGCGTAAAAGCTTAGTTCTCTCCGACGCGAGATGAACCATGGGAGGGACTCTCCAATGAGCGCGGATCGAGTTCTAGTTGGTGAAAATCACTCGAGTAAAAACGAGCAGCTCCATAGTTCACGAAATGTACTTTCGGCTGTTCCACGGGCCCAAAGTATCCACAGGATATTCCACGGGCGACGTCTGTTAGATCTGGTCCTGGGATCGAGCGGAGCGAAGCGAGGGAAACTCGAACGGGGAAAGCACAGAAGCGAGCTTGAGTATGAGTCTGCGTACGAGCAACTCCGAGGGAAGAGTGCGACCGCACCGCTCGGTCGGCCGGCTGCCAGGCGCAAATGCTACAAAAATTGCTTCTCGAACGCTATCCAAAACACACTCGACCGAAGCCAACGAACCATGGCACAAGGAACGGTGATGACGCCGACCTCCTTTCATAAACAAACTCAACCGATCGCAGGCACGCCACACTCATGGATGTATAGTCAGCAGTGAGCAACGAGGTAGGACCGAGCGAAACGACAGGATGTTAACCTCCCGTAATCATTCATTCACATCGATTCCATTCTCCTATGGATAAAAGCCTGGAACTTCTGCATGCCGGATTCTGAAATAATTAGCCGTGAAAAGTTCTCGCAGCTGGACCCAAGATATCCCGTGGAACAACGCCGCCCTCGGTCGACACATCACAAGCAGAACCAACATCATTGACACACAGCAGAGCTGTTGCAGCAACAGCCGCAACGAGAGAAAAACGAGAAGCACTTTCAGAACAATTGATCTTTCCTCCTTTTTGTTTGTTCCATGACGCCAACGTAGTCGTCATCACAATGTCTACGAAGGAGCCGAACACAATACAGTTAGTCGTCTGCATCTACAACGAGGATAGGGGACTCAGCGACCGTCGCCAATATAACGACCCAAGGATAAAAAACAAATGTAAAATATAACGGTGGCAACTCGACGCTCGAGAACCCAGGACTGACTATTCATCGATTTGTTCCGTTCCACTCCACGAACCGGCGGTATGGAGGTAATTCATGCCAGATACGCACGATAGCAATTTGGAAACGAATGAGAGCGGTCGTAACGGTTCTGTACGAGCCCGGGGTCGCGTGAAAGAAAGACCGGGTTGCTCGACTCGTCATCTAGTTATCGAGACGAACCACCTCCCCTCCTGAGCCTTTTCGCAAACCCTCGATCGACGACGAGAGGGAACCTCAGCGAAAGGACTGCATCAAAGACGCAGCACTGGTTAGGGCTGTGCCTTTCTGTGTTGGTACTCCTCTATCCGTTATGAAGCGATGCTGGTCGCCATCGGACTTGATCGACACGACCACGCCAACGGATTTCAACTGCGCGTGTCTTTCTCCCGCCGCCGTGTTTGAGTATGCCTGTAAAAGTGTGTTTGTGCGCGGCCGCCTTCAAAAAAACAGCTGCTTCTAAATCTTGGCTTTCTCTTGCGCCGTTGTTCATCCGATCGTTCGTTTGTTCGCCACTCGCCAAGCATCCAGCTCTATCGCCGGCTCAGCTCTCACGTCGTCGACGACGACCTTATACAATTTTTCGCCTACAGACAAACCGCTCCCACAAGTCCCGACTTCGTTTCTGTTTGTTCTTCCCGTGCTGCTCTTCTCTTTCCGACGTTAACGACAGCTCAGCCAACTGCACGCAATGGAGGCCGAAATTTCTGAATCGCGGTCTCTGGTCACTTCCACCCGATTCGAAGCATCCGTAATTTCGAAGCTCTCGATCTCCATCGAGTCTGCTTGCTAGAGCGCTACAACGACGGCGCCGCATCTTTGAATAACGAGGCTCGGTGGCCGAATAGTCATTGACTTTAGCATGAAATCGATAGCGGTTCGTGGATTGAAACTTGCTCGTTTGGTTGATCGTTTTCGTACCCACTAGCCGGAGATTTACAGCTCGTTTACACCGTTCTTGTTGGAAGTTCCGATCCTCGGGAGCACACCAGCAAGAGAGATCCCTCCTCCAGTGGTCATTATTTGATGATTTTCTGGGATAAGAAACGAAGTGGAGCATCTCCGAGAAT
This sequence comes from Phytoseiulus persimilis, assembly GCA_037576195.1. Lineage (NCBI taxonomy): Eukaryota > Metazoa > Arthropoda > Arachnida > Mesostigmata > Phytoseiidae > Phytoseiulus > Phytoseiulus persimilis. The sequence continues at coordinate 91,087 of JAQZDE010000049.1, read as the reverse complement.
CTTCCGTGACTCCTCGTCTACGCAGTTGTTTGTTTAGGCCCTGAACCCCCAATGTATCGGTTGAACAGTCACGGGAGTGGATTGCAGCATGACTTTGGAGCATGACTCCGAGACAAACCATGGGAGCGCAGCGAAGCGTGTCGAGCCTCCACCTGAAACCTAGCGGCTAACGCTCAGAGTTCCACAAGGAGATCTCTCAACGAAAACTGATGAGGATCCCAAGAGTGCACAGAGAACGTCGGGCAGAGAACACAATGGGGTTCCGCGACGGTGCAATACATGGGTTTCGTGCCGGAGGACACTGAGTTCGGAGCTTCCTGGGGAAGTTCACTCGAAATTCGCTAATCGATCGACTGTCGACTCCTTCGCCGCAACATCGCCGAGTATCGATCGAATGTTTGCGGTAGTGTAACTCGTCTCGTAGATCGCGCGAAGCGTTGAAGGCGTTCAGCGGCGAAAAACTTCCTCCGCCCGCGAAGCTCCGAAGAAGAGGGGGGTCACGATCTCTTCGGATCGGAACGATCGCCTCTCGATTCCGAGGAGAAGAATTCCATTCGAGACACTTGGATCGTTTGAGAAAGATCGCATCGTCAGAAAGCCATCTGAACTCCTCACTGCCGGATATCGCATCGAAGATGAGAATCCGACTGCGCCGAAAAATGACACGGGCTCTTCAACAAGTCGATTCGGAACTTCCGAAAGTAATTCACGCGTTTATTTCATGCCAGCTGGCGTTATATGTCGGGGAAAATATTTCACTGCTCTTGTTACTTCTGCTGCTACTGCCGCTCCATCCAGCGCGAGAGCTCAAACCGAACAAATCGATTATTGCTCCTGCCGTTTCAGAAAAGAACGATTCTCGCTCTCATTTCTGTTCCCCGCGTCGGAAATTAGTTCTGAAATGACACCGACTGCGGTCTGAATATTCAAGGTTGCTCAACTTGGAGCGATCGAAGCGTTCCTGGTGTTAGTCAGATCAGAAACGCTAGAGTTCGGTTGCAAAGCGATCGAGTCTCCACAACCGACCGCGAAGAATATCGCTCGGAGGGGTTCGAGAGTGCGAGACAGCGTCCCGCGGAAAACGAATCCGTCGTGAAAAGTATTGGAGGCCGCAAGCCGAGCCGATGTAGCTTTTGCCAAAAAATAATAACGGCTCTCTCATTCGATCATAGTGGAAATGTTTCGAATGCAGGCGCAGTTTTGGATATCTGCATGACTGGGTGCGGCTGAAATAGAGAGCGATCCTATCGCCCTCATCACTTTTTTCCAGCTTTACGATCGACTCGGGTTTCTCCTGGTCGATATCATCGCCGATATCCGTCACCGCTGTGGGAATATCGATCTCCTTGACGACTATAAGGGTGTTCGAGAATACGCGGAGCGAGCGGTCCTATCACCTGACGGATGTCGAGCTTGCTTGGTTTCTCCACAATGGAGTTCAGTCTTCGCTGAGAGGGAAAACTTCGAGGAAAACATCGCGATCGATGCTAATCTCGCATAGTCACAATCTTTTTGTGAATCAAGCTGCGACGTTTCTCCGTCTTTGCATCGAAGCTGCGAATTCATTACCGAGCATTGTTGATGACTCATGGCTCGCAAGCGACAACATAAAAAAGAGACGACTACGCGTTCGTGCAAGCGCCCTCCCATATGTATTGGACGAATTCCTCTCCGAGACCCGCATCTCAGCAGCGAGCGCGCTGCGTTTTCACGTAGGATTCATCGAACATGGTCGCAGCGGCGGTCCGTATTCGCCGAAATTCCGCCGTCTCGCGTTGGGGCTTGACGCCGTGGCTCACTCGTGTGCCATTTTCATCGTAATCATCACCATGAGCGTGCACATTTTCCGTTACAGTGTTTCGGCCGCGTATGCAGTCGATGTGGAGCTCCCGCCCTCACGGTCTCGGGCTCTCCTCGCTCTTATTTTCTGTCTGGGAGAATGGCTCAAGTTGTTACTTCGCGCGCCATGGTCGTCCTTGCTCACTCTATGTCGTACGTAGACTGCATTGGGATGAAGAACTCATTCGGGTGATTTCTCCAAAGAGCTCGAATCTTCAGGCAGGCTTCTGGACAACTAAGAACTCCAGATGTTCTCGTCGCTCCTTTTCACATGGACCAAGCAGTCTCAGCGACACCGGTCCCAAATCCTAGAGGCTCCTATCAGCGTATTTCCCAATCGAGTTTCGAGAGGGAGCATCGCACGAGAAGCCCTGTTTCCAAGGAATTCGGTCTGGAACGCGCAAGAAATACGGGAAATCGAGCTGGAAGACACATGGACAGGAGTGGGTTTCCAGGAGAGCGTGGAAGCTTTCGGCGATATGTTTGTGCTTGTCCTAGAGCGAACGTGATCGTCGTGGTCGCAGAATCCTTGGAAAGCAAACATATTCGACAGAGACAGAGTTATTGTTGGTAGTGTTGCCGCGGTAGCTTCAGCCGGCGCCGTCTCAATGGAACGGGGAAGAAGATATTTGTTATTTCAAAGTAACACAAGCGCTCCGCGACAGCTCTCCGTCGACGTCGAAGCATTTTGTTCCGACATCAGCAGCACAGTTTGCTGCTCCAAACAACAAAATTAGAATTACGAAGCCGCCCACACTCTTCTGCGAGCAAGCGAGCGGGCGGGCGAGCGGGCGGGCGGGCGAGCAAACGTCAGCCGGCCGGCCAACAACTGAACGAACAAACGAATGAACATGGTCAAACATTCGCAACCCTGTCGCATGAGGCGTCCGCGCATCGCAGACTTGAAGTATGAAAAACCAACTCTGAGGAACCAATTTTCAGAAGTGAGGCGCCGTGTCGGCTCAGAGAACTGAATCACGGGCTTCGCCCGGCAACGAAGCTTCGGAGTCCGCAAGGGACACAGGGGCGACTGTACTTGAGTGAGGTCGAAGAGGGTTCAAACTCCTCTCTTCGAGTAAGATCCTCTACAGAAAGGCATTATCATTGTTTTGCCTTCATCCCGTCCCGCAACTCCTTCTCGGGGGGAGGGGGGGGCCTTCTCGAGTTTATGGAGTCAAATATGTGCATGGAGCGCGAATAAACCCCACGATTGGAAAACGAATACTAACTGAGAGACGAAACGATTCTGGAACTTCGTGTTCCAAAGTGAGCTGCAAAAATCGAGCAGTGAAGTTCCGATCGCTTCCAATTCTCACGAGCTCATATCGTAGCGCTCATAATATCATGAACGATAATGAATCGCTCCGCCGCTGCTCCTCCAAACGACTGACTGTCTGACTGGTTTTATCGATTCGTTATCGACCGTTTCAACTGGGTGTACAGTCTCTCTCTGTTCCTCATGGGAATTTCTACTGCTGACGCTTAACATGTGATCCTGACGGTGTGTGAATCTACGTCGCACGCTTCGGGGACGCGAACCCCACAACAATGGGAGTGCGACGATAAGCGTTCGAGACGACAAAGAGGAAATTTCACTTAACGCTGCAACACCGATGCAGGTTCGAGCAGGACAGGATGGAAATAGAAAGAACCTCTCTTCATTCACCACAATCTACCCTCGTCTAAAACAATTCACGCGCGGAAGCCTGAGCGTCGACCATCGACAAACGAATGCGTCCGAGACCATCGGGTCATATAAACACTGCGGTATCACCAAGCCTCATCGATGAAATCACAGCATCCGACTCCTCTTCGTTCTCCAGCTCGGGGGAGAAGGCCTCGAGACGATCGAATCTTACTCCAGTAATATGGGTGTCGGTCTGACGTCGACGCTAACTTTGAAATCATTTGATCCACCACCGATTTCTGTCGAAACTAGTCAGAACGAGCTTGTCAGAGTGCCAGTTAGCCAATCGAGTCGCCGAGCCGCTTCACTAGGTTTGCTATCCGACGTCTAATCGGATGGGAAATTTTTGCTTACATTACGAAAGGGAAACATTTTGAACTCGATGCCTTCTTCCGTTGAGATCGGGTCCGAGACAGCATCCGCAACCATGAGAGAAACGGATCCGCGAGTCCGGGGAAATGTTTCAGTCGCTCGGGATTTGAAAGCAATAGGAACCTGGGGCGGGGTCTAATTTCCGGATGCAGAAGTTCTCGAAAATTCGCTGGAGCTCGATTCATTCTCCGCGGATCAGGTCCCACCGGAGAGGAATCCGACTCGAACTAGGAGAGATTAAACCTCTGAAGAGATGACGGAGTGCTCCTGCTCGACGAGTGCTGCGGCATCCTCGGTCAGGTGTTAAAATGGTTTGTCGACTGGCTGCCTGGCCAACTGGTTGCTCGATTCATCGGTTCGTTGACTGGTTGGAGGGATAGTTTCCCGACCGACTGACGAACGGCCTACAGCGCTCGCTATCAAGTACTCGCAGCTATTGTTTTACAAATGGGACGAACAACCAGCGGCCATAGCAAAGCCGGCGGCACTATAGCGGCTCCGGCGACCCTCGAAGCCCTCGACGCTACTTTTGTCAACTCCCTCGTCACCGACGTCGTTCTCGTTTTTCTGTTTTCCATCATTGGTCTATAGTCGTTCTCGCTATGTTCACGAATGAAGGGAGCAGTTAGACGATGACGACGGCAGGCCACAGCGATGACCACACACAACGAGTTGAGGTCTCAGCCACTTGAGATAGATTTTCAGTTTTCCTCTTGATTCTTCTTCCTCTCGTTCATTGTTCCATCGCAAGCGATTTCCCAACGAGCCTGCCAACAGTTTAGCCGTTTAGCTGGACAAACAGTCAGCCGACTCACCAGCTGGTTGCTCGGCATTTCGGGCAACAACCATCATTACGACGATCATCTCTCGGTGGTGGCTTTTACTTTGGAGAACTCGGTTTCCTCAAAGCTAGAAATTAGCTCTGCCTCCCCTCTACATTCTCATCATCATCACGATTGGCAGCAGCTACCACTAGAACAACAGTGGCAGCAGCAGCTCACAACCATCAACGAAGCTTCCAAGTCGTGAACTCCGTACGGCTAGCCGGCTATAGACTGGAACTGGTTTGCAGCAAAGAAATCCGATCGGTCAATTCTCGAGCCCACTTGGGAAAGCGGCTGCAGCCAACGAGCTCAAGGACATCCTTCTTTACTCCTCCCGAAGAAAGGAGAAGAGTACCATGATGTACCCTTTTCACTCTTTGAGCCGTCGTCCTCAATCCTTCCAAGAATCGCTATTTTTTCCGAGCGCATCGACGCTCCTCCAGACATGCTCCGGTCTCGTCCCGACAATATTGTCGTTGGTATCTTTCAAGCCCAAGTTCATGAGTTTTCAATCAATTCATGAGGGACCGAGTTCTTCCCGATCTGATCACGCGGTGGAAGCTCGATGCTCGACCGGTGTTCTCATATTCCAGCAGCTCCCTCCCGAGCTCGACGAGAACTTCGGCAAAATTGAAACAGAAAAGCGCGGACGAATGGCGCGCCTTCCATCCAGCGGAAAAGCCAGCGCGATCGAACGCCAGCAACGGGCAGCCAACCAGCTAGTCAGGCAAACGGCAGGCTGGCGAACCCGTGAGCCAGTCAGTCAGTCAGAGAGCCATGCAACCCAAAACAGCGGCCGCCAGCCACTACCACCACCACCGTAGCCAGCCAGCCAGTCAGTCAGTCAGCCTACTTCCGTAATTGGAAAAAATGAAAAAGGCCGAACGATGGCGCGGGCTCGGCGGCTGCCGCGCGGCCTTCGCTTTCGTCAGCGTTTTTTTACACGCTGAGCACCGATGTCGCCTAGCGCTCCTATGCTCGGTTTCGGGGGGAGGGGGTTCGGAACCGCGGGCGGAGCCGTTCGCGCAGCGCGAACGAACTTCTGACAGGTAACCGGACGGGGCGTTAAGGATCGGAGACAGTGTAAAAAAGGCTCTCGACGAAAATTGTATACGCAGGCTGAGATCGAGACGGAAACACGGCCTGAAGGAACGGGAGGCAGAAAAATCGTGTGTGGTTGCAGCCTTAGCTCCGGCCCTATCGCCTATCCCACTGCTGGTCGAGCGATCCCACAAGTAATAGTGGAGGCGCCGATGTCACTGTGCGAGTTGAGGAAGAGCGCGCTCACCGACTCACGGAAGACTTGCTCACAGTGTACACAAACACCGAAATTTCACACTGCTCAATTTTCCACCCACCTGTACAGAGTGGACGCCGTCTACGACGTAAAAATTACAAAAAACTTCAACATTCCACAGAGCGCTCGAACGGGCCACTGTTTACAATGATACGCTGATCTCTGCTGCTAGCCCAAACTTGTCGGCGAGGGTACCGCGGCGCTGGTGCTGCCCGTGGCTGCTTCTTATGTCGCGGCGGTTGCTTACGGCGGGGAGGCAAGCATGCCAGCCAGCGTTCTGGCGAGCCAGCCGGCTACAGTGACGACTGTCGTCTACGGTAGAGGCGAGCGAAGTCCTCTTCTGCGCTAGTCGGCAGGTCCTGCATCACTTGTCGTAGTCGCTATTGTAGTCGCCGTCTCCGCCTCGTGCTGGTTCGACGTTTTTCCGTTCGGCACTGCTGATCCCGAGGTGGTTGACGAAGATACCGTTCTCGTTATCACCGCTGATGATGCCGCAACCGCCGTTTCTGTTGTCCACATCTTTTCGAGTATCACAAGAGGCAAAGCAGAGCGGTGAGATGCCCGACACAATCTTGAATCTGCCGCGGGCTTCTCTGATGGCCTCGAAGAACTTCCTCGCCTCGTTTTGAACTCGGGATTCGTCTGTTGGATCGCATGGACGAAACATTCGCTGCTAGATGTCTTAGAGCTCCAGAGCAGGAATTCCCGAACGTTTTCGATCCTTGAGGGCCCGCCGTTGGGATCACATACCTTCCGTGACATTTTTGAAGACATTCCATCAATCATCGACTCTGCGAGCCGGCCATATCCCATACCATGGGGGGACATCAAGGATTGCATGCTCCTCTGCCTATCGCGATTCGGTCTGTTGTTCCGCCGGTTTCCGAGACCAGCGGGGGTAACCGAGATCGACAACGCTCAAAATGGAGAAATGGAATGCGAACGCGGCTGCGCGGGCGACGGCAGCCTGCTTCAACCCAGCTCACAACCAAGACAACAATTTTATACGGCGGCAGGAACCAGACAGATTGGGAGAATGCGCTTCTGTAAGAGGAATCGAAGGATCGGAAACTGATGAAATCTGGCAGAGGCACCGATCGCGACGAAATAAGAACTAGCGAGGAGAAAAACGTCGGGGAGCCGTTAACGAATACCAGAGAGCAGTTGCTGTTCCGGACGGGAGGTTGGCCGTCAGCTAGCCCGAGAGGTGGTACTGAAGCGAGTAGGGGCGCAGTTTCGCTCTCTAGGGGTCGACAGGGGACGCAGCTGAATGTTCTCGTGCGGAACACTCGGTGCCCCGTTCCGCCAAGTTTGTTACTCGACTGTCTGTGTCTGTAAGTCGACTCTCGTATTTTTATTTATTCGCCGATGCGACTCATGTTCCGTGAGTTACACCACTGAACAACCGGAGGGATGAAAAAGTGGCCGCGCTACAGACACTACTCAAATTTCCTTACCGTTTCCCGCGGCGATCCCGGACGAGATGATCAATGCTGGCTACTGATTCGCATGCTGATGCGAGACATGAATGGGAACTCTGATCTCAGTTCCAAACCCGCCCGGGATCGAATCGCATCGGAGCTCCTCTGATTGAGGAGTGTCCGACGGCTCACGGATCGCTCTCCAGAAACTCGTGGTCGGGATCCTAATTCGTACTTCATCTTCGGAGTTCGTCGCGCCGACGCTCTAGTTTCTACAGCAGCTCGTCCGGTTGGACACGGGTCTAAACATGTTTGTTGCGGCGTTCTTCCGAGGAAACTGATTCTTTCGAGAACTGTTGAACGAAAACAGCCTTCTTCCGAACCCGGCTCAAGGCAGTCCTCAACCGAACCACTCTGCGAAAGTGGGAACTCCGCATCTCGACATCGGCTGGGATCGATTCTTTGAGGAGGAGGATCACGTAGATCCACACGAGGCTTCTGCATGACGTGTAGGGATTCCGCTATACGAGAAGGAACTCCCGTTCTGGATCATTTCACGGGAAATTTTCGTTCAATCCAATCGAACGAAATCCGGGGGTATCCAAATCAGAGGGTTCCTCCGTGGACTCCCGTTTCCCCGTCGGCCGGAGGCTCAACAAAAGCGAATTTAGGATCGTACCATTGTTCACTGGCGAGTATCCCAATTTTTAGGCAATAATAAGCGACCGATCTCTTCGTTTCCGCTCGGGTCCAACAAAGCTTAGTCAGTTGTTCGAGATTCCCATGCTCTGAGCTCTATTGTGGAGTTTCCGTCGTTATCGGAGCCAGAAGAGCTGAGTTGTTGCTCGGTTCTCGCCCTCTGCCAGATATTTGCCCGTCCCTCGCTCCCACGGGCGGAGCTTCTCTGAGTTGACTTGATTCGCAAGGTCGCACACGCTCATCCACAGCAGTTTCGGGGAAAACTGGAATCCCAAATACTTCGTGTCCGGCGAGCGAGAGAAACGCTACTCATTCGGGTAGGTTTTGGAATCAATAATGGCATGGAGATTTATTTACACACATCAACCACATAAAAATGATATGCGAGTCGGTTGACCCATCTTCATTGATGACCTTCAACATCCGGTAAAACATCATTCCCCTCTATTCAGATCTCAAACATTCCAAAAACATCAGCGATTTGATGCAGATGAATGTCATCGATATAGCGGTGTCGTCCGTTCACAATAAATACGTTTCTTTATGTACAGCAACAACACATCTTCGAAAAGAGCAGGCCGCGAATCATGTCGCCCGACTTTCTGAAATCCGAGACTCGCGCTCAAGCGGAGCATGCTCGACCACATTTCAGATGAGCTCCGTTCTGGTGAGCCACACGACAGCCACCATGGCTCCGACGATGAAGAGCAGCCCGACGATGTAAAGTCCCAGCATGAATCGCCGGAACTCACTGCCTGGAGAGTCTTTGGTCTCGATCATCTGCACTGGGGGGATCTGGGAGCCGGTGGAGCCCATTGCTTGGAGATGGATGTCCGGGGTGGTTGAGACTGAAATACCAACATCGATAAATCGAAGCCGTTTTCGATCGCTCGGTTCTATCCGCCAGAGCTCGAGCTTGGACGCTCAACGTCCGTAAGGGGGTGACTGGGAATCGAGGGATGCAAGAAAAAGCCTATACGCACCTCTCTTATCCACAGAGAACCCATGGATCTGGAGGATCAGATGACAAAGAACGTTGAAAATTACGAAGGCCATGATGAGATAGATGAACCAGGAAACCTCCTGGAGTCCTGCCTTAGCCAAGTCCACAGCGAGGAAGATTGAGACAACTGCGGAACGAAGCGCACCAGGGTAAAATTCGTTGAACAGGATCGAAACAGACACCAGAAAATATTTCTGAATACTCGTCGCCTACCTCCGAGGATCTGTGCGGCGTTTCCGACGAACCAATGAGCCCAGTTGAAGAGTGGACGCTTCTTGGTCCCCGGATGACATCTGAATAGAGCCATAATCGGCTGACAGATGCACAGAGTAACGCAGAGTAGACCCATGATCGGATGCAGACCGGCTTGGGGCGTGAAGATGCCGAAACGGTAGAACATGATCGACACGCCAACAATCGAGAGGACCAGGGTCAATATCATGAGTAGTCGATGACACTGGGACATTCGAACAACATATTAGGCGAACTTGAATCCAATTCTCGAAAATAAGCCATTCATCAAGTTTTCTAGTTTCTTACAGCGAACCACATCTTAACGCCGCAGGGCATTCTGTCCTCCCAGACGTTCTTGAAGTGTCTCGCTAGCATCATGCCGAGCGAGGCCGTGAAGAGCCACGCGATTGTCATGAGAGTTGCGTGAGCTTGAACCCAAGCATGAGAATTGTCCCCCCTCTCGACTCGCAGGGCACTGAAATCCACGCCGCTTGCAGACGAGACCGCCTGATCGTGGTAACGCTTGCCTTGAATAACGGACGTTCATTGGTCAGAGATCTACGCAGTTCCTATGAAGACAAGCGACTCCGTTCGTGAGGAGTTCGTCGAAGCCGTTGGATAAACAATTGTTTCGAGGCTCTGATTGAGTCATGCTCCACCCACTTCCGTTCGGAGAGATATTGCCCGTGGCTAGTAGAATGTATTTCTTGTCGCGAAGATCGTACGTCGTCCCTCTGACCACCGAGGAGTACGGCCTTCTCCACTGGCAGCTTTGAACACCATCGTTCGAGCTCTGAGCCACCTTCTGAACGCTGGACGTTGATGTCATTTCGTTGGAGCGTCCCTGAGCAACGTTCCAAGACTCTCTGGAAAATCAATCGATCGCAGTTCAGATCGCTGTCTCCCAATAGTAGGTTTTGCCTGGCTCCTTCAACATATGAGGATCGTTTGGCCAAATTGACTCACCTTATTTCGAGGTTGCCGTCGATATCTACGCATTCGACGACGGCGTCGTTGCCCATCAGATTATCGTGGGATATCCCTGCTGCCACGTATTTATTCGTACCCGCCGTTGTGACCATTTGGAAGAAATATCTGAAACACCGAGTCACTCCATTGAGAGAGCAGACTCTTGCCTTCAAGTTGAGGCAGGCTTCACGTTTCGACCCGATGCCTTCCGAGAAAACCATCAGACTTGCCCATATCCAGGTTCTTCGTGATAGCCGAGAACAAGTTCACATTTTCTCGCCGCAATGCAGTTGAGGGGCAGGCCGAAACAGCCATCGGTCACTCCGCAGTTTTCGTAGACTCTGTCTGGGATCTGGGCTTTCACGAGAGCAGCGCCCGTTCCTCTGACCTGGACCTCGACCGATCGGATGTCAGACCAGAACTGGTCGAACGATTTTACAACGGCTCCTCTGGAAAATCACGAGCTCGATTTAACCATGAATGGAGGTGGAGAGGAAGGATCTGTTCGACCTCAAATCCTCTCTCGGAACCCCTGATATCGACCGCCACCGAATCTCTCAAACAAAACACTCACACGAAGACGACTCTGTCATCGAATCCAGAAGGCGCATTCCACACTGCGCGAATCGCGGATTTGTCGTTGGCGTCCGTATGTGTTATTCCTGACTGCATACCAAATCGAGGAAAAATATTAAATACGAGGGCGAAGTGCAGCATCAGATCATCGTGAATATTTTCTCTGTGGGTATTTCGCTTCGGAGAAAGTTGGTCAGGCTTACATCCTTCTCACTCAAACAGTCCAGTGGTTGAGCGTTGGGATCGACACGAGGTGAGAAGAAGCCCGGAACGATCCTTTGCGGGTCCGAAGCCAGACGGGCGTTGATCAGGAACCCTCGGAACGGCTCGTTTCCGACGAGATCAACTGCGATAACCAGCGTACATATTACTGGAGTCTCGAGGATATGATCTATCGTCGAGCTTCGATTTTCCACGAGTGATTTCAGACTCACTTTGCACTTCATTTCCTCTCGAGTTGACTTCGATGCGATAGGGGGATGGCGCCGACTGAGGACTCGTATCGTGTCTAGGTAGGAGTGTGAGACAGGTCCCAGCCGGAGCTCCTGATGGATAGGCCCATGCCTGAACTGTAGCTGCCAGCAGGATCAAAGTGCGCTCTAGCATTCGGCCCTGTGGACAAAATATGATGTATTTCTCCTTCCTTTTGTTCAAAGAGAGAAGGACTCTTCCACACGGTGCACGTCAAACTCTCGCTCGTCGGCAACCGTTGATCGCGTCGGCCGAGGAAACGATCCGTTGATTCCGATGCCCCGATGCGAGCGGAAGCTCATCAGTTTTCGTGTGAATGTAGAATAGACTCCAGTCATGGGATTCACAGCAGCGCGATTTTGTTTGCGCGGGGAACTAAATTCCGGATAGGGTCTAAAACCGTCCCTGAGGTCACGTCTCGATGAACTCAGCCATGCAATCCACGCTCATAATGCCACCCGGTCCCTTCGCGGGGGTCGCGTTATGCTCTTCGGCACTCATGGGGAAAGAGGGGGATAATGAAACTGCTAGTTTCGGTGTTCCTGATCACGGAATACGAAAAGAACCTCTCACATCGCTGACTCTCGAATACATGAGATCGAGCATGGTCAGCGATGAACGTTCCCTGTTTGAATGCAGTTCTGCGTTGCGAGTCTCGAGCCCGCCCGTGTTCTCCCTTGCAAGATCAGTTGATCTGCGCGACTCCAAGCAGAGTTTCAATCACAGACAACAGTTTTGGATGAATGAACAAGTTCCTATGGATATTATCGCTGACTGGTGCAAGCGTTCACATCCTGAACTAGTTGCCCTAGGACGGCGTCCAGAGGCTGAACTAGAGGAACGAGAGAGGACGGTTTGCGCGGGGACGAAACACACCTCTGACTTGGGCACGGTGTGAAAATTTATCTGGGAAATAGAGAGGTTGCCTCTTTGCCCGCTCTACAAGGTGATTCGTACGAGGCGATCGAGATATTGAATAATTTGAAGGTTTCCGAAACGAGTCCGGTATGACGTCCAGCGAGGGAGAGTTTTTTGGAAACCTTCCATATTGCCAGTTCCCACGCTTCCTTCAAAGCTCTGCCCCACAACCGATTCCGACGCACAAGTATCCTTACATTGACGTCGGAGAAAAATTCTGCCGATGCTCTGATGATAATCTCCTCAGAGCCCTGGATGTTCTGATCTATGCTCCGGAGCTCATCGGCGTCGAGGGCTCACCGAGAGTGCTCGTGGATTTCTCGACTCGACATTGGCGCGAGGTATCGATGAAACGGTGGAAAGCAGTTCGAGGATCGATTCACTTGCCCACGCTTGCACAGGCCCGTCTCAGAAGCGCAGTCCATAGCTCTGTTCCGTGAGCCTGATCCGTTCGAAATTCAAAAACCGAAGGTTCATGGAGAGGAGTCCTTGTCGGAAGGTCGGCGCTCCGAGTGCGCTGACAAAGGCCAAGGTCGCGGAAATGACAGACAGCCATCCGGAGCAACTGAGCGCACGAAACCGTGCATATTGAGCAAGCAGCTCCTAATTTGCAGAGTGCGTCAGCCCGCGTGCGCAGTCTGCTGTCCGCGATCGTAACGCTGTCGCATTCGAGCGACGGGTCCACTGATCGGATATTTGTTCGCCGGCAACCCCTCGAGAGACGCGGTATCACCGAATGCCGGCGCCATGAGACGATCCTTGGCACACGCAGCGAATACCGAAAATCAGCTGAGAATTCCCCTACGGCATTGTGATTCTCTCCATTCTTGCTCAAGACAGAAACACAAGACACAGGCCGGATGTTCCCTAAAAAAGGAAAAAATGCCTTCACACACAAACGAAACGCCCATTCTTTCCTCACACAACAGAAGTCCGTGCTCTTCAAATCTGGGTTTTGAACGATTCCCAGAATCGACGCATGATTCCGCAGTTTGAATAAATGGTGCTGGGTATTTGTGCCGCGACAATCAGAGCCGGTTGTTTCTCTGGTATTCGGCACGACGGAATGAGCCGTGACAAAATGACCGCGATCCGAGAAACTATTGAAATCGTTAAATCGAATTTCCTTTTCACTCGTGGCAGGTTCCATGGCGTCTTTCGAAACTTTTCTGCGATACTTCACCTCGAGACAGAAGGTCCGCATCGCATCGTTCCACAAATGAAATGAAAGGAAAAGTGCCGAGGAATGGTACCGTGGTGACCGTAGCGTTGCAAGCCGATAAACCGGCAACGATGTGTCCGATACCGTGAGCCATCTCCCATTCAGCGACGCGTAATCTACGGCTGATTGGAGCCGGAAGAAGCCCGATGCCGGATGAATCATGAAGTCGTTTCGCTGAAGTGGGCCAAAGGCAGAAACCAGGCCGTGAACGAAGGGAGAACTGACGAGCGTACGCTTGCTGACGATGTTGATATTAGCGAGAAAAGTTGAGCAACCGACGATGGCAAGCTACAGTTGTTGTCCACGATGCCTAATTGTGGAGCTTCGCGATTCGTGTTCAGATTAACTACATGAAATTCCCTTTGAATCATGGTGAGACAGCTCAGTCAGTACTACATTTCAACTCCATACTTGGATGACTGCACAGTCTCAACTTCTAGACCCACTTGTTCCCTGGGTGCACGGTCTCGGAATCATGATGGGTAAACTCGACGACTCTGACCAGAGATTTCTGTCTGTCTCACTCGGTTAGCTGCTCCCATCGCGGTCAGGCTGCTGAAAAGCATCGAAAGCGGGACGCGATGGCGGATCCTCCGGTCTTGCAACCGCTTCAGGTGCGAAGGAGCGGTTCAAACTGTCTTCGAATTCGCTTTTGATTTCTTATAGACACTGGGGGAAGGTTCATGATGATGGTCTTCCAACCCAGCCGTTCAATACGGTTTGGCAGATTTCCAGTTAACGTAGGACTCAGAGCAATCGAGGAGTGCCTGACAGAAGTTATCTGTGCTGTGGCATTCGCATACAGAGCCGAAACATCTCACGTTCCACCCTCGTGAAGCTCCAACAAGCGGAAAAACACATGTTTCGAAATGCCGCTTCTTCTGTGTTCGAAACCGATACCCCTGACTCCAGCTGCTCGGCTCGCGCAACGTCACTTATGACGCTCCATTGGAGACCGGAGCTGCCGAGCCAAATTGGTCATTCTACCCTTTCTGAGCTCCGGCAAGGCAGGGACGTTTGTTGCCGTTCCAGGATGTATCGCTCTGGAGGCAACCAAGTTTCAACATGAGGCCTGAGTCCGAGGAAGGGGGGCTCAAATCATCACTCGGTGACTCACCATAGTTTTCGTTGTTCTGATTAAGACGTTTCGTTTCCCTCAAAATGGCATGGCGTCGTTACTGAAAGACAAGGGAAACATTCCATTAGGGGTGCTAGTACCGCGGAGCTTGTGTCTCGCGATCGGCGACACGTCAGACGGTGGTGTTCACAAATAGACTTGGCACATTATTCACACGCAGTGAAACAATGAAACGGCGCTGGCATAAGATTGTCGGCACAGAAGTTTTCGCGCCGCAGCGTCAATCGGAACCGCGGGTTTGTCGTGGTGACCTTCGACTCCTTCCACGAGCGCCCAAAAACCGACAACGGCGGTTGAACCAGCTGACCACACTTTTGTAGAACGCCGCTGGCAATGTCTCCGACAGGTTTCGGCGGATCAGGATCAGGCCAATGATTCTGAAGACGCGGGCAGTCAGTACAGGATCGCCTCCCGCGGATAAACGCCAGAGCTTCGATGCCAGGCGGTCAGTGAGCCGAACTGACTGCCGAATATTTGACGGTCCAATGTATGCTTTGGGGAAGCTCTGGAGGGTTTCCTCGGGTCAAACTCGGCGATTTCCCCGAAATTTAGAGCTGGAGAAATTCTTGGACTGAGTTTTGAGAACGGTATCCGTCGCGTTCGCGGCACGCAGTCTTTTCTGAGCGATTCAATCGGTCAGAAAATACATTGTCAGAACTCCCCTCGCTGTGGCCACTGTCGACCGCTTTCTATTCGCTCCAACAGACGATCGTGATTTAGAGAACTTTCGTTTTCGAATATTTACGCAGTATTCGGATAGAGGCCAGTTTTCTCCGAGCACAACGGAGGCCTGTCGCGAGAACCCGGACCCTCGGAACGGCCGGCGGTCTGATATCAAAGGTTCTTAACTCTCATCAGACCAGCAGTGAGAATGCTACCGAGAATGAGGGTCATAGAGACATCGTCGAGCTCCTTGCTCCCAACACCCAACTTTGTAAACTTATTGGTGCGAACTGACCTCAATAGTGAACGGCGTTTCCTCAGGATAGAGTCGAAACGAGTGTCCCTTGGCGAAGATGCTGCACTGGAGGGCACCAGAGGTTTGGACGTGTGTGGAAAACGTACAACGCGAGCTCGCAGCCGCGTCCAATCAAAGCTCCGAGGCGAAATGGTGCAGCCCCGCGACAACTATGATACGTGAACCATCGTGAGAACGATTCCGTATTTTATGAATCAAATCGTGCCTCCATCACTCAGACGCAGGTTGAGTGCAAGAACTCAAACGCTATTCGCTTTGATTGCAGTCGTTTATAAATGTGTGCGTGCAAAACAATAAATTGGTTGGGGATAATAGATCTCAATCCGCTTTCGAAGTGTTCAATCTAGGAATCTAGGTAGCACCTGCTCGCTATGAGATGTAGTGAGTCTTCTAAAAAAGGCGAGAAACGCTCCGAAGTTATGAAGTTAGATGATTCAGACTTCCTCGTCTCAGCAGCTCCACTCCCTGCTCCTTGATAAGGTCGTCAGCGTATCGGAAATTGGATTTCCAACGATGCTGTCGCAAGCAAATTATCAATAGACCTAATGGAACTTTTGAAAGCGCTCTTGATATGCGGCTTCACAGAAGAACACATTCGCCACAATCATCCCGCTCACTCTTATAGTTGAGTGATAAGGCGCGCTGCCAACTTCAGCGGGTACACGCGAGTCAACCTTGACAAACGACGATCCCGCAGCAAAAGCAGCCACTGCCGAAGACGAGCGCTGTCGAAAAGATGCGCGAGACGGAAGACATTAGCGCCAGAATCATCAGCTCTTGGAAGAACAGACGCTCCAGGAAGCTATGCGTTTGTTGATACGACATTGGGATACGCCGTGAAATTTCGGACCACTTGAGCACTGATCGGAGGGAATCAAATCGCAATTTTCGAGCCCGGCATAAATGTCAACATCAGGAACCTTCCTCAAGAAGTCGAAAGACTGAATTGTCTGATATTTTCGCAAGGGCAGTGAGCTGAGAATGAAGTAGGCTTTCGGTCAGCTGGGTCTCCGGGTGAGCGCGGAGTTGAGAGCGAAGTCCGTTCAAAGCTTGACAATTCACTCCAGTGGTCTGATATGGGCAAATACCCAAGGTTTTCCCAAAGAATGAGACACGCCTCAAACTGGGAGTTGTTCTCGCTTTGTAACCGCGGCTGTGACCGCTTCCACATATCGCAACATTTGGAACGTGGGGGGACATTCATCCGAAAGATCGAAGTTGTGGAGTGCCTCTCAAAATTCATGAACGAGCCACTGGAAGGCAACGCGATTCGAATTCAGGGCATTGATCCAAAAGCTGTGCAGGCAACGTTGGAATCCTTCCCATATGAGGAGTTAGTATCACGCGGGCGAACCTCCACAACTGCTTATTCCGCCGGCGATTCTGTCGTGCTTTCTACCCGGCTGGCTTGCTGCCTGCTCGCCTGGGGTTCCTCGAGTGAATTTCCAATTTCTGCGCCAGCAATGACGATGGCGAACAGAAGATAATCCGACAATTGACAACAATCTTTCTGCCAGGGCCTCAAATGCTCCGATGATCTCCTGAAGTCTCAGCGAAGTTAGAATGGCAGATTTCATACGGACAAGCTCGCTGGCAACTCGCACGTCCCTCGATAGCTTCCAGCGAGTCGTGCGGGATCTCGTCAAGCTCCAAGATTGCGACCACGGTTCGCGCCGATAACGACGCTGCAGGTTGAGGCTGAGTGGAGAACAGACATCCGTCATTTCGTCCTTCTCAACGCCGATCACTCCGGAGAGATTCTATCGATTACGATCGATACCTCGTAAACTTGATTGTTGAAATCGGATGCAGCCCTCGACGGCAGCGACTCACAGAACCATGCCCGTGGGATCCGAATGAAACATCGATTTGAAGAATATTTTTCAACCCTCCGTTGGAAACTCACTTCCGCATTTGTTTGGTGAAGTGATGGGGAATCGAAGGGCACGAAACGCGAGTCCGGATTCGAAACGTTACGTTTCGGGAAGAATCGATCCGATCGCGAGTAGCGGGACGCAGCCCATCAGTTTGATCGGGTTGTCGACGTAAAGATCGGATACGTGCACGATGGCATGAAAGTCGACGTGGCGAACAACAGCACTCGGAGAGAACGCGAAAGAATGAAAAGCTCTAAATCATATTCATGATCGACATCCGTGAACTTGCTGCGGCCAAAAAAGCTAATGGTTTGAGGTCGTTCCTTGTGAAGCGGTCTGAGAAGCAGGGACGTCACGGGTCGGATGAGTTTTAATCGGGAAACAGAAATTTTCGTAGCGGAACTCCCAACGACTCAATAGAAGTACCGCAAACCACCCGCTAGACTAAACATTTGCCGGCCCTTGTAACTTATCCGCCTATTTTCGTCGGTAAGAACGTACTCCGCCTCCACCCGTAGCTTCCTGAATGAGCGAAGAAATGGAGCAGAGAAAAATTGATTGACGACCGCCCTGAAAACCTTGTTCGTCTGTGGAGTCGACCGGGATTCCATATCGCCCGGAGCCTGGTCTGGGCCGTGGACATCCAGGGAAGAGTTTCGCCGACCCGTCAAACGAGAGCCCGTCAGAATCAATGATTGACTTGTCGGTGCATTTGAATGCATCGTGCCTGACTGGGTGGCTCATTGTGAACTCGAGGTCACGAGTCGGGTCTAAATTTAACTCCCACTCGTCCACTAAAAGATGAGCCCCCTGTCGTCTGATCGTTATCGCGGCCGCGGAGACCGTGTCGCACTGTTCGCATGTCGAGCGCTGTAAGAGCGCGCCAACACGCTTCCACAAACTCAGCGTTTATTCTCTCTCGCCAGGAATCGAAACTCATTTCCCCAGTGTGCAAAACTGACACAAATTGACAAAAATGCATCGAATCACATTCGAACCGGGCGAATGGTTAAACTCGATTGCCGAAGATAGGGCGTCAAGTTTCGTACCAGGCCTCGAGGTTCGGTCCTGGTTTTTCGTGGGAATATTGAAGCCTTCCAATTCTGATCTCGACGGGAATCTGGAGCCTAATTCCTGCCTCCCGATGTTCCGGAATGGGAGAACTCCAGGGAAACCCAGCGTTTGAAATCGAAAACATCATCGAGGATCTTCTTCACGGGAGCTTTTTTCACTTCTCGAAATGCCGGCTCGACTCACACTAGAGAAGCACGAGTCATGAGATTCGGGTGTCGATGAGAGTGCTCCGGCCGGCTGACATAACCGTCAGAGGAGAATGAGTCACAAGATACACATGATATCAGAGATTCGGATTTCCCCCTGGCTCGGATCGACCTGGGAGGCTTGTTCGAAAACGGCTGCGTACCTAAGTCGTGCCCCGAGACCCAGAGCTCGGATCGCGTCTCCTGGTGGCGTTCCACTTCAAATCCGTTCCTTCAACTTGTCGGACAGACTCCGTGCCCTACAGGTTGGGGAACGTTTCGCGAAAGCATCTTGTGCATGTGTCAACGTGAACGGATGAGCATCGTTCCTCAGCGGAAAACCGGTGAACCCTCTGCGAAGAACCTTGGCGCAACTCATTTGCGAATCATCCGTCCGCCGGGGTATGTTTTTCAGAACCCTCTCAGCCATCATCAGTTTGGCGATCAAAGTAAAACGGTTGTCTTGTGTCATGTGTTTGCGTAGAAACGTGCTCGGATCACAGACTTGTCAAGAGTTCTCAGAATTCATTCTCACCTTCGCAAAAATATCGGCCGGGAGTTGCACTGGAGAAAGAAGTGGAAGTATCCAAAAGTCGCTGATATCTATCAACCAAATTTCACGGTTCACGTTTCTGGCTAGGATACCAGTGTAGAGCAAACAGTTTGCTCTTGTGCGGATAGTGGGTGCCTTCGGGCGTGCAGCATTCCAACAGCCGCATCGTCGCTGTATGAGAGGGCCGTGAAGTGTCCCTTACCGTTTTTCGGCGAGGAGAGAACGCCACAACATCACTTCACGCCATCGTTGGCTCTGAGCTTTTTGGTCGTGATACTTGCGTACCGATTCCGCTGAGTACAGCGCGGAGCTCCCAATGGCCCCGCGAGCTACAGACTGTGAACCTCGTGGAATCTGGTCGTCCATCATTCGATTGACCGCACACAACGGTAAGTGACGATGCAACTCCTAGATGATACGAGGGACTCAGCAGGGGGGAGGGGGAGGGAGCGTGTGGGTGGCTTATGTACTTCTTTGTGAGTCGCCGTACAAAATGCCGTCGGTTCTATGTCAATGTGATCAATCGCCGGGGACTTCATTGAGGGAAACAAACAAACAGATCTTGGATTCTAATGCATATAGATGCTGTAGAGCAGTGGTTCTCAAACTGGTCGATAGCAGATCTCCGGTTCACAGAGGTGATGCCCGGGTGGACTCGACCATACTCCTTGTCGTCCACGTAGGTGGATCAAGGGTCGACGGTCGACCTCTTGAGGGACGGCAGTCCATAAATTTCAACGAAGTCGCCTAGGGGGTCGATGGGTCAGTGGGGTTTGAGAACCACTGCTGTAGAGCATCAAACTCGGTTCAGTGCTGACACGGCGGTCATTCCTCGATAACATGCTAGAAGACCGATCCGCGGCAACACTGCCGCTCGGAGTGCCGTCGCGAGCTCCGCCTTCCCCAAGTCGTCTTCGTCGAACAAGGGAATACGCTCGAGGACGAACTCAGGACCCACTGCAGTGATTCGAAAGTACTCGGGATCGGAAGGCAGGCGGAGCATTTCAAACATGTCCGAATACTCGTACATAGCTGTTAACATCGAAATCGCGAAGGAGGCCGACGATCCCGGTTTCCGCCGATTCCGGGCACTGCAGCGGCACTCTCGATAACAGTTTCAAAGTGCATTTCCCGGTTCACTCCTCTCAAGGCTAAAAAAGAAAGCGGTAATGCGCTCAGCCTTCCCTGACCAATCATTATCATGACTCATGCTCTACTTCAAGTGTCTGGGAAATCTGTCACGGCTGGCTATATTGACGGCGATGGTGAGAAGAATTAGCATGGACACACGTCCGGAAACACGCTGATCATACGGGAGAAATGGTGGCGGTAGGGGATCTCGTCCATGGTGTGGAATACCTCGCTTTGGGGAAGCAATTGGTCGTTCCCCAGCGCTACGCAATTTCGGCCTGAAGACCATCGTAAACCTTCACGTATGAGGTCTCCGTGGATCAGGCGTCCTCTCAGGTTACTTCTCGTTCTTCTCTCTCCTCATTCTCGCTTATCTTATCCGTCTTAGTTCTCTCATTCCGGCTCTCGGTTCTCTCAGTGCTACAGGGTGTTCGCTGTAAGGTGAGCGGCGATCCTGGTCGCCCTTCTTTTTGCCATAACTCAGCCGCCAGTGAATATTTTTCGATCTGTTTCTTTTTTGTTCGATTGCTCTCCGAAAGACGCATAACCCTGTTCTTGGGGTTTGGTTGAAAATCGGTGATTCGAGAGCATGTCGAAGTCGACTTTCCACTTTTTTTCAACTCCCGACTTGAAGAGGCTCGTAAACCCCCAATTCTCAGCGGATTTGCGATTTCCAAAATGCGTTCGATTCGTCTCCCACCCCCCTCCAATATGCAAGGGAGAAAGAGGGCTTATTTTCAAGGGAAGTATCCGGAAACTCGTGGGTATTCATCCAACTTGTCGACCTTGTACAGATCGAACATTGTCGGATACCGGATGGAGGTATGAACAGTGGATCATCGATGCAGTGCGTGAGAAGAACAATGAAGGGGCAAGAGCTTCTGGTTGCGTGACGTGGCGGTCGGCTGCTTCGCAGCGCCGCACATTTGCACATCGCGCAATCAGTACTAACATAGCCGTTCGACGAGACGAGGCTCTGAAGCCAGCCCTCTCACAGAATGTGCAATACATAGACAATTCACGGCGGCGGCTGCGGCCGGTACAATCTCCCGAGTCATCACGCTTCCAGGTGAGAAGGCAGGTGGACTTCGCATCTGGAAGAATTCAATGTCGAAGGCAGAGACGGACATGGACGAAACTTGAGCTCCGATTCCGCAGTTCTCAGATATCTTGGGCGTTCATCATGTATTGGAGTTCGGGAGTCAAATTGAGTTTATTTTGCAGTCACGGATTCGGAGGAAATCAACCACGGTCTCGCGTCCCTCAGCTTCGAGTCCCAACTGTGCGTCCCATCAGCTCCGGGGCACGTCCCCCTCTGATTCATACAAGAGAAATCCGCACCGAGGTGACTTCCGGAATTCTGAAGAAGATCTTGAAGTCAACGACCGAGGCCGAGCTCATAGATCCCACCCAGGAACTCTCCCTTCAAGGCACTCGTACGCTCGCCACAGATACCGTGGACGCCAAGCTTATTGCGCAGCTGAAAAACATTTGCCCATCGATGACAGCCCTGACCCTCCAGAACTTGAACCTCATGACCAGGAATGTGGAATTCAGTGCTCGCCTCCGATATTTCCCGAATACCGGGGCGAGCGCCTCGGGCTCATCAGCTCCCAGACAGTCGCCGCTCGAGGTCAACACTGTTCTCTCAGCTTTCCGCGACCAAGGTTGCGATGATCTCACATTGGAATCTGATCAACGCGGGAACATAATGTAATGGAAAGAGACCGTTCGATTGCAAAAACCTTTTTGCTAGGGAAAGTGTACATGCGAGTTCACATACTTGTTCAGTTGAATAAAGTCATCTTATCTTTTCTTTCCCTTGAACAACTCACAAAGGGAAGACCCTATGGTTAACAAAAGGAACCGCGAGTGCGGAAAAAGATGGAAGAAGATAGGAGATCTAATATATATCTAATACAGGGGCTATCTGCGTCCGTCAGTGCCGCAGATTAGACCGCATGCAAGTGGCGTACCCAGGGGGGAAGGCAAGGGGGCCATGCCCCCCCTCAAAAATCTCCGTCGTTCCCGAGTAGATCCGTTTTTTTTCGAGAACTCTTCTTAGAAGTGACGCTTCAGTGCGCGGAGGTGGCTCCTGAATAATACCATACCGTGACTGGCGATAGACGCCAGAGTTCCGAGGAGCAAGACAGTTTCGAACGCGGAACTGCGGAACTCCGCTTGCGGGTCTATAGGGTCTATTAAAGGAATGGCATCAAACGGCACCAGTGTGTAAGCCGGCATAACACATGCACGTCGGAGTGCGCGTTGTTCCGATCTATGTTCTTGGCAGGCGGACGACAGTCCTTGAGTTCGTCTTGTCGTTGGAAAGAACTTTGACCCACCCTCACCGATAGAATGACATCCGTCGAGGTAGGTCTGTCTTGACCTCCTTCGCCAGAGATACTAATACCATAGTATTATGATATTCCGCAATGCCGGAAGCTTCGACAAAGTTTAAGAAGAGCCGGGGGAACCGCAATGTTACATGGTGATCGTCGTCTCATGTCAGTCGGGAGGACTTCCCTTGTCAGCATCCAACTAGAAACTTTGAATGGATCCGAATCCCATAGCTCACGAGAAGGCCTATAATCCCCGAGGAATTCAGGTTCTCCGTGAATTTCCTCGACGCTCGATGGCGAATCCTCTTAGGTGGTTTAGGACAGCCGCGTGTACCGGAGCGAAATGTCGTCAGAAACCTTATACGCGAGCGCTGTGAAAAGTGTTTTCTAATCATCGTCATTTCACTGTACTTTCGTCACGCTGTACATAGTAAACTAATTGAACCATCCCATTCGCATACTGAAGAAACACCCAAAGGATGACAACGTGCCAGTATTTTTGAGACTAAGCCCAAACCATGGAGATGAAAGACTCGTGCAGGTCTGCGACGAGCGGAATATAGTAATCACAGGTCAGTACTCCGGTCGAATCGCGACTTTGAAGGATTGCCCGAGGAAGTAGAAGGTCATCGATCCTCGAACATCGGGTTGGAAAGGAGCTCGTAGGATGAGCCTATGAAACGAAGAACTCCGGTGTGCGTCTCGAAGAAATTATCTCTCACTTGGGTTCAACAGTCTTCGAAATCCGATTTCGGCGGAGCGATTCAAATCTCATCCTCGATAACGATTACAGGCGAGCCCGAACGTTCGCAGCACTTCGGAGGCTTCGAGTATGTGTTCCCGGAGAGCACCTGCCAGGAGCAGGTTTTCAGAAAGTCCACCTTGCCGCTACTCGAAAGCGTTCTCCAAAACAATGAGAATGCGCTCCTCCTGGCCTACGGCGCATCGGGTTCAGGCAAAACTCACACCGTCAGCGGCCACGACAAGGCACCCGGATTGCTCCCGATGACCCTCAGCTTCCTTTTCCATCACCTTCAAGGCTGCGCTGAACTTGCGAAGGTCAGAGAATCACCTCTTCTGCATATGGAAATACTTCCGCCGTTCCTGCATGGCGCCGGACTCCGAATCCGGTGAAGATCCCGGCTCGTGAAAAGATTTCCTTTGGAGCGTTTCCACAGTTAATATTATTTTTCGAGCTCGGAACCTGGGAAAAATCGTTGCGTTGCAGTACACGCCACGGAATTTCGACGAAGTAACTTTTGACGCTACGGCGATACTCGAGCCCGAAAAGCCGTCTTTTGGAATTTGGATCTCAGTTATTCAGATATACAATGAAGTACTCACGGACCTCCTCAAAGGAGCAGCTTTGAAACCCCTGACTCTAGCCCAGGTAATCTCCCTGTTCCATCGAGCATTTTGTTTGAAGGATTTCTGATGCTGCCCCCGGTGGAGTCCGATATGCCATGGAAGTTTCAGCCACCTTTCCACACGTCTCCCTGCAGGATGGCCGCGGCCGTTGCTTCGCCCGGGACGTCAACTGGATATCGGTGCGGTCCGATGAAGAAGCTTTTCGGGTCCTCCGAGAAGCTCGACGTCGTCAACGAGTAGCTTCCACGAAACTCAATGATTCCTCTTCGAGATCACATTTCGCCGTATTCGTCAAATTGATCCGGAAGGCGTGCAGCGGGGTTACAGTTAACCAAGTGGTCTTTGTGGATTTGGCAGGCAAGATTCCACCGAATATTTATGAGAATCCTGAGCCCGTATCAATGGAGCCTCGCTTTGATTCAGTGAGTCCACTTAAAGTGTCTTGCCGAATGTTCCCAGGGACGGAACGCCAAGCTGCGACAGGGAGCTCAGGTACAACACTGCGGCAAGCCGGCTTCATAAATTCCTCGCTGCTTGTTCTCCGAAGGTGCGTCGACGCCTTGAGGAAGGGACATCAGCAAGTCCCGTTTCGTGACAGCAAACTCACGCGACTCCTGAGCCCATTCCTCACTGTGACTCGCACTCGCTTAGCCCTCATCGTTTGCATCAGCACGTGCAGAGAACGCCTCGGAGATTCGGTGACGGCGATCAAGGTAGGCTTAGAGTGGAACCGCGGAATCGAAGTTCGCGCCTGAGCCTCGAGCCGCTGAAGAAATCGAATCTCGACGACACCTAAACTCTCTGTTATTTAAGTTCGCCGTCACTGCGTCGGATCTCCAACATCCCGGAGAAGTCGTCAAGCGATTCCGAGAAACACGCAGAAAATCCGGCGAAATGCAAACTCTGAAGAAGTCTCAAGAGAAGTCAGACGTAGTGGAGCTCCCGGTGACGCTCTATAACGAGATGCGGGCTGATTTACAAACGTGAGCCATTACTCTTCCTCCGGATAGGTTTGCAACAGACCAAGGTATCGATGTTCCTCCGATCGGCATTCCGTGGACAGTCTTGATCGGGAATACGCTGGTTCGTTTCAGTGCGGAGAAACTGGCCGTGGAGAACGAAGAGTTGCGTCGTCGTTTGCAGCTCCTCGAGGAGTCTGCCGAGAACGCGAAATTGATGTACATGGATAGAACGTCGGCCATGCGAAAGGAACAGCGAGCGGCCATGAAGGCCCTCAGGGAAGAACAGGAAGCTCTCAGGATCTCGATACAGGAGGAGCTCTTGGAAGAGATAAAGGAAATGACAGATAAGAATACAAAGTACAAGGTACAGGTCGAAACTCAATACCCAGTAGTGAAAACTCGGCGGGCACAATGATTCCCCCCTTGAAACGCGGAGATTCCTTCTCCGCTCGAGACTCCGAACCGACGCTTGGGTGATTCGGGGTTCAGCTCACTATCGGCTCGGAAGCGATGACGATTCCGCTGTGATCGAGTTCTCAACCAATACTTGTTTTCCAGAAACAAGGTCGCACAATGGCCGCTCTGATTCGCGAGAGACTCTATCCCGAGCTAGAACGCTTTCGAAGTCGGTATGGACACATGGAAGAATTTCCCCCTTTGGCAAAGGATGACATTAAAGCGTTCGAACCCCCGGATGATGAAGTAGGAGCCTGCGACCGCTGCAAATCCCTGGAAGAGAGTCTCAACGACATTTCTCGCAAGCTCCGGATGCAAGTGGGTTCCGAGTCCGTAGAATTTAATGTGACACGGCGGTTCCATGACCTCCTATTCGGAGCGAGTGGTTGCTCAATGGTTCTAAGACAAGACCCGGTTCTGCTCAGCTCCATCGTCACGAGAGGCTTGCTGAACAGTTGCGATCTGAGCGAGAGTTGCGGGTCCTGCTCCAGGAGAGAACTCGGCTGCCGATCCCGACGACAGCCTTCGGCGACCAGTCTTCATCGATGGAGCTCACTTGTCAAGGAAGAATCCACCGCTCCTACAGTCTGGGCTCTAGGCTTGAAGGTCACAGTACCATCAGCGGTGACTCCGGTCACGAGACAAATGGAAGCCGCGAGAGGTTGGCTTTCGACGACGATGTCGTTTCTCAGCTCCAGGAAGAAAAGCGGCAACTTCATGAAAATCTCGTCCACCACATGCGGCTGCTAGACCAGAAGGACTTCATGTTAGAGGAATCGGAGGCGAGGATTCGGGACCTCGAGGCGAAGTACGATGAAACCAACCGCGAACTCGAAACCACTCAAATGCTTCTGAAACAAGCCGAAAGCTCCCGTGGTCAGCTTGAGCAGCGTTTGCAGGTGAGTGCCCTTGACCAGGCGGGGCGTGCAGCAGTTGAGCCAGTGATTCGGAACCAGCGTAGAAATCATCGATGCACTCGGTTTGGTTTGAACTTTATCTTCACTCATTCAGATGACACCGTGCCAACTTGGATGCGACCGATGTCTCCGATCACGGCGCTTGCAGGAAATCCCGAAAACGGCAACGGTTTCGAAGACCGGAATTTCTCCTTCAATGCTGAGAGAGAGCGCCGTTACGTTCACCCCAGTTTTTTGCGGCAAGAGGCGATACAAAAAGGACCTCCCCCAAAGACGTTTGAAGGGTGCCTCGTCGAGTGACGACGACGACCTCCTCTGACGCCCTCAATCCGAGTTACCCAACGTGTATAAAATGTAAATAAAAACTGATTTCAGTAGTCTGTGTGACAGACCGCTGAATCAAGGACCGGTTTTTTGCTACATGGTGGGCCATTTCTTCGATTCATCCTTCATTCGATGACCATGTTCCTGCAAAAAGGAATCAGAAGCCTGATTCGGCTCATGTTCTTTCGGTCGCGTTCCATATCTGGCGTAGTGCTTGAAGTCGCTGCCGCGAACCGTCGCGTGTTGGCTCTGTCGTCCGTCTCGCCGCCGCCTATTTTTTTAGCTGCAACCACCGCCGCGCCGTCGAAATCCTCACGACGCGCAAATCTGGTCGTTGGTGTGGATGGAAACGCGAACGCAGCCTGAGACTAACCACCGTGGAGTATTCAACTCTAATGTGTTCAATGAACGGTCCAGGAAGGGCGAAAATATGTGCGCTATCTTTGCGTACGGTTGCAACATCGCTGATGGTTTGAATATAAAAGTGACTTATCTCCACTCCTAATCAGGACAGTCATAGAGAAGAGAGCGAAGGAACGTTCCGAAATTCTTGCAGGAAATGATGTGAGCTAATCTTTACGGCAAGCGAGCGACTCCATAGTTCTCAGAGGACACCTTCGGAACTTCACGCCATGGCTTGTAGCACAAATAGTGAATTATAATTCACTTTTCGATTCCACTCACACTTGGGTGAGCGTAGTGGAGCAATCTGCTACATTTTATGTGAATCGCCGCTCATCGAATTTTCCGTTCTCTTCATGTCCAGGCTCAGCATAAGAGTGGGATAGTCGAGCAGAATATCGGGAAATATATTTGCAATTCAGTGCGGGTTCCCTTCTCCCAGGCTCGGGTAATCTTCGCTCAGTGCTTGATTCAGGATTGTGAGGGTAGCATTTCATCCCCAGCTCCCCAATCCTTACTTCATACCCTAAAACCCCGCAGACAACGAACATTTTTTTCAATTTTCCCTCAAAAGACCGAGTCAGTTCAGAACGTGATCCGCCGCTATCTGATTAGCTCGTTATCTGACGTGTACACCAACAGGAGAGGCCGACTCCTCCTCGAGTGGTGTGCAGCAAATGACCTCACGGTTGCAAACACCGGGGACAGACCGATATTTGAAAGAGGGAGCCAGAGATCACATATTGACGTCACATTCACGAACAATAGGGCAAGACACGCCATAAAAAACTGGTTCGTCCTCTCGGAGCTCGAGAGCTTGAGCGACCACAAATACATCAGATACGACATCACAGCGAAGTAAAGTTCACGATGGAATTTGAAAAGCTTTCAAACCCCCGAGCAAACATCACAGCAGAGCTCCTCACGAACATCACACACACCGCCTGCAGGAAATCGAACATAAAGACACAAACACAAAACAGGAAGCTACAGGTGTATTGCAGAGGGTTCCGAGGCCCGGAGACTCTGCATCGAGGCCGGAAGGACATACACCAGAGCAGATCCAACAAATAGAGACTCGGAAAAAAAAACACTGTATGACGAACAACGCAGCAAACTGAGAACAACGAAACTCAAATCTGAAAAGAATACGTGTAAAAAACTCCGTGATGACATAGAAAAGTACCCCTGGAACACAGGATAGAAAATCATAGCAGACAAACTCAGGCTTCCCAGAACTCAACTACCTGACGCACTCTTGAGAGACACAATACACAACCCTTTTCCCCAGCGAACCCGAAAATCACAAGGGATACAGGCACAAAAAAAAAACAAGTTTTTTTCGAGATCACAGAGGACGAGGTTAAGGACGCCGCCGATGAAATCCCCTCGAAAAAAGCCCCACGGAAGGATGGCATACCCGCCAGAGCCACAAAACTGATCATGGAGAAATTACCGAAAATCCACTGCTCCCTCACTAACTCGCTTCTTAGAGCCCCCATTTTCCCCGCCATATGGAAAACAGCAGAGGTTCTAGCAGCCTCAGAGGTCATGCATAAGCCGGCAAAACCTATGGGGCTCCCAAACTCATACCGACCTATCTGTTTGCTGAGCACACTATCTAAATCATTCGAACGAATAATACACAACCGCCTTACCGCCGAACTGACAGAAAGAAACCTCTCACACGAAAATCAAAACGGTTTCCGAAGAGGAAAATCCGCGACCATGGTAATCCAGAAAGTTCTCGAAGGCCCTCGACGGGAACTGATTAAATCCAGCCAAAATGGAAACCTCCACCTTCGCATCCTGTCAGACATAAAAAACGCATTCAATTCAGTCTCCTGGAATTCTTTAAAGGACAGTTTAACATCTTTCGAGATCTCAGAATAACACAAATCGATAATAATCAACTACCTGGAGGACACGTGGGTCTCCTGCGGGAACACCGAGCAGGAAATGACGGCCCGAATCCCCCAGGGGTCCATACTGGATCCGACATTATGGAACATTATGTACGATAACCTCTTCAGAATCTCTCTCCCTCACGGATCCGAGCTCACCGGCTACGCAGAAGATATCTGCCTCCGCATCAGAGGAGCGGATGAGGAGGAATGCGAGAAAATCGCTAATGACTCCCTCGAAATCGTATCCGAATGGTTAACGGAGACATGCCTCGAAATAGCTCCCTCTAAATCCGAAGCGATTTTCATCGGTAGAAAGCACAAAATCGAGAAAATATCTCTCACTTGTGACAACCAGCCCATCTGCGTTAGCTAAAGCGTCAAATATCTAGGAGTCTCCATCGACACTAAGCTCTCATTCCTCCTCCACATTAGAAATATAACCAGAAAAGCGAGCAGGGTATCAAACCGCCTCTGCGCCCTTATGCCACGCTCCCACGGAGCGGGAGAGGAGAAGAGGAAGACCCTCGCATCCGTGGCCTGGTCCATTATCGAATACGCCCACCCAATCTGGCACAGCAGCCTCTCAAACGGAACCTACGTCAGAGAAATTCTAAGCTCTCAAAGAATAGCCGCCCTGCGGATAAGCAGAGCGTGTCGCACTGTGTCCACGGAGGCGTCACTGGTAATCTCCAGGTGTATCCCCTGGCATCTGAGACTACATTCACTCAACCACAGAGATACAAACAGCGCACATACAAGCCGAGACCAGGAACTCGACTGCCTCGACTGGTGGCAGGAGACGTGGGACGCAAATAGCGGTGAAGACAGCGGATCAAAAAACTCATCCCCAATGTGAATACCTGATATAATAGGACACACAGCGAACTTCCAAGCGTACCTTCATGGAAGTGGCAAGAAAATCACACCCACATGCGTGCAGTGCACCTCCGGGGATGACGACACTGCAGAACACACCATTTTCAGATGTTCGGCATTCAGCGACCAACGATTGGCCTTCTCCACTCGCTCCGATATCCGACCGGAAAACCTCACAGAACCCATCATCGGAAGCCCCGAGGCATGGGGCAGTTTAGACAAATTCATGACAGAGGCACTCCAAATAAAAGAAAAAAACGATATCTCTCTCACCACACAAAACCCAGTCAGCAACACCCAATCCAACAGAATAAAACAAACTGAGACCTCAGAGTCTCCCGACTGGGTGCTGAAGAAAAGTAGGGATCCCGGCACCCGTCGAGGGAAAGAGACTGGTTTTTAGTGAGTCTGCAAGTCTCACAGTACCCGCGGGCGAAACATCGGCCGCGGGTCTGCATCATGCGTTTTGAATCCGCAGAAATGGAGAGAAACACATTCTGAACCGCCTCTATAAAAAATGAAAAAAGAAGAATGACACGATTGTTCCATCTGTACTATCTCAGATGCCAGAATCTCATATGCCAGAATCTCAGATGCCAGAATCTCAGATGCCTTGATCCCAGATGCCAGAATCTCATCGGCCAGCAGCTCATGTGCCAGAAAAAGCCCTTCCCCACTCCGATGGCTTCGGAATCTAACTCGGAGCGAAGCTTCTATCTATTCAACTCCTTTTATTGGTTGAGGGGTCGTAGAAAGAGGGACCAGGCATCTTGGGAGTGAATCAACGATAAGAATATGTGAGCTGAGGAAATCAGATCGCATGGATCACTCATGACTACACGTGGAATGGGCAATCATAAATCCAAACGACGCCTCTGATCCACCGTCGCAACCTCGAGGTGTCAGAAAGTAAATTTTCCCAATGGACCGGGGTTTTGGGTTCTCATCTACAACATTTTCTCTGAGTACTTGTGAGATCATTCCATAATGTGATAAACATCAAATAGCAGCCGGCCTTCAGCCCGATTTCGTGTCCAACATGCCTCGCTATCCCTTCATACAGCCAATCTGCGGGAAGGGATTTCCCCTCCCGCCAGAAAAAAAAGACTTTAAAAAGTATGGTCAGATTGGTCTCAGAATCACCTGTCCAGACATGGAAAGTAATGGTCAGATTGGTCCCGGAATCACCCCTCCAGACTTGAAAAAGTATGGCGGATTGGTCCCGGAATCACCCCTCCAGACTTGGAAAGAAATGGTCAGATTGATCCCGGAATCACCCCTCCAGACTCCGAAAGTAATGGTCAGATTGGTCCCGGAATCACCCCTCCAGACTTCGGAAGAAGTGGTCAGATTGGTATCGGAATGACCCCTTCATAGTTGGAAAGTCATGGTCAGATTGGTTCCGGACTCATCCCTCCAGACTTGGAAAGTAATGGTCAGATCGGTTCCGGAATCACCCCTCCAGCTTTTGAAAAGTATGGTCAGCCTGGTACCGGAATCACCTACATATAGTAAGGATGTGGTTTTTTCCAGAGGAAATCGAAGAGAAAACGTTACCTGCGGTATTTTAGGGTATCTTAAGTCCGTCTCGCCTGTCAATTCGCTTGCCAGCCCCTCCTTCTGGACTACAGAGGTTGTCGGGGATCGATCTGACATCTCCTATCGGAATCCAAGAAGGTGGTTCCGGGGTCGATCCGACCATACTTTCCGGAGTCGAAGAGGGTGATTCCGGTATCGATCTGACCATGCTTTCTGTGAACTATTAAGGTGCTTCCGGAATCTATCTGACCTTACGTTTTCGCTTCTAAGGAAGTGATTTCGGATTCGATTTGACGCAACCCAAAGGACGAGCTCCTGACACGCAGGATAGAGCGATTGAATGTCGAGTTCATGAAGGTGGAGCCGAACCTTCGCGAAAGGCTCCATAGGCAGCCGAATAAAATCTTTGATCTGCTAGGAAATCTTCATCAGTAACGAGTGAACCGCAATACAGGGACGTAGCAGCTTGTACCAACCAGTCGAATGGGAAGATAGTTTCAGAAATGATACTGAACCAATGAGAGGGAGAGAACTGCCCCTATGCAAGGAGCCGAAGTCCAGTCTCGAGTCGACTGCAGGTGGGCTGGTCCGTTAATGACCTCTGGCAAGATAGATTTCTCGCAACGGCGATCGACATTCGCGCCATGAATGTTTTACCGAGAAGATCGGCTCAAGTGAATTGGCTTCATTATTGGAACCATATTCAGACAAAGTTCGCCTCATGCAGGATCCTTAGAGCGTCATTTGCAAGACATTCGATGAGGATGCGCTCCACAAGGCAAGCCACCGCTTTCAAGGTATCTCCAGCATCGCGTTTCGCCATTAGTCACACGGTAACTGTCAGCGGTCAGTTTGTGACGACGTGGCTCTCGAAGGGGCATCCATTGTCCACTCCAGGATATCATCGGCTCCCATGGTCGCTGAGATAGGTTGCGGCGGTTCAGATTAGGAAGGCGGATTCCAAGCGTAAAATACCGCTATTTCAAATCGTAAAAAGCGTCCACTTTTCTGACGATCTTACTTCCAACGAGCGACTTGGATTTGAATCAGGGAATGCTCCGGCTCGAGATGGAATTTTCCGCTGAAACTCCGCGATAGAGACCCCTCTCCGAGCTGCCACCAGGGAGCGTGATTCAAGATCACAGAACTGATCTGCACCGTGATTTTTTGAGGACGATTCCAGTCACAGCTGGTTTTGGAGATTCTCTCCGATCATTTTAGGATTTGCCTTTCTCAAGTACCTGTAAGCTGTTCACAAGCCGCCAAAGGAAGTGGCTGCCACGAGTCGACCACCTGCATATTGATTGCTGAGTCTCTTGAACGCCCGATTGGAATGTCGGAGTGAGGCTGTCCCCAGCGGATATCGATGATCCGAGACACGATGGCGTTCGCTACGTCCCGAAACTCGAGAGTGTACCCACTCAGTGCTGAAGCTCTTGGGCTTCGCTCTTTCCCATTCGCTCGAAACAATGACTTTTTCACTCGCCCTGTAATCCACATCGCTATTTCCGATCGGATACACTTTTACTCTAGTCTCTATGCTTTGAGACAAGAGTCGCGGAGCATGCGAAATCGGTGACGGTCAACCAGAAACGAATCCTGTGCGTGAGCTGTGTTGACGAGAAAGGAATGTGCCGTTGGGAGAATAGCCTCCCTTTTCACGAAGGAGTGCTGCGTTTCAATTAAGCTTCAAATGAGGTACATCGAAGGGAGCTCAACTTTTTCTTCCCGGCTTTGATGTCGGATCAGCTCGCGGTTCCCCCGAAGCCATGTTTCGTAGAGGAGAACCTCACAACCGGAAGAGAGGTCAAGAAAATGGATGCCACCACTGGTACTCGTCTGCATTCGAAGGATCAATATCAGGAGTGTCAGGGCGGAATTGATTGCTTCATATCGAGCCTGGTTCGGGACGACGTAGACGTGGGGTACTGAGTGAGACTTGGTTCTTTTAGGAGCAGCTCAAATCGAGAGGTTGCAGCTCCTCCAATAAGTCATGTTTAAGTCAACGATCTGGTGGTATCGCGGCTTAAATATGTGAAAGTATCCCTGGCTATCAGATGGAGCTTCTCGATGTCGTGAACTGTTACCGCTGCGATGTGGAGCTCGTGCTTTAAGCTGGATGTACCCT
This sequence comes from Phytoseiulus persimilis, assembly GCA_037576195.1. Lineage (NCBI taxonomy): Eukaryota > Metazoa > Arthropoda > Arachnida > Mesostigmata > Phytoseiidae > Phytoseiulus > Phytoseiulus persimilis. Next base: position 57,397 of record JAQZDE010000049.1, on the reverse strand, counting down.
TTGTAGACACCTCACACATCGGTTATTCTCTACCATATCAGTAGGACAGTCCACTTATTGGGGATGGAGGGATAAATCTGTGGATGGGGGAGCATAGCCTTGACAGGGGGGATTTCATCGATGAAATGATTGAAGCTTGTTTACCCTCCCAAGTCTTGAGTATTAGAATCGCCGGTGATGGGGACGGCCTAATTGAACGAATCGGGTGTATACACAGATACGAGTGGGATCGTAGAGAAATTCACAGGTACAAGGCAGGGGTTTCGGATCATCACTTGATACATCCAGACCTGGGTTGGGCTACTAGAAGCGACACGCCTGCGCCAGATTTTGGGCCACACTCCGGGTATCGTGTTGAACTGAGAGACTGGTCCGACGTCCTCACGTACCCTCAGGAGAAGATCCAGATCGCTCAGGGAGTGCATGTCGGATGGACGTGGGTGCTGAGCAATGAATGTTCAGTGGATGCCTGCACAATGAGTGCGTGGAGGGTACGAGCCGATGGCGCATAATAAGCAAAGCTCGGCGATGGTTTTATTGAGCAAGGATAGTTGATGGAATGAGTTCATGCACGATCATTGATGTGCAACGCGAGGAAGACTATCTCGATTCTGCTAGGAATTTCCGCAACAGTACCGGTAACAACTCTGACTCCCAAACGTACTTCCAGTGAGCCTAAGCTGCTGAGAACAAATTTGCGAACCCCCATGAAGGAGGAGGAACTCATCAGTCTCACGGCAATGAAGATTTTCCGAGAAATTCTCTCCCTGTGAGGAGATCGTTGAACAACTTACTGCCATCTCACGGGAGCTCGATTCTATCCTATAAACTCGGAAGAATACGCGTGGTGTAAGTGAGGATGAGTTGAACGGTTCCTTGTTACTTGCGGGAGAATATCACGGAATCGAGTAACTGAGTTCTCCTTCCTTCGACCGACAGCACCGTAGATTCATACATTATGTCGCCCACCGGACACAAATACGGTCTGCTGAGGATCCAGCGGCATCGGGGCGCTCAGCGGAACAAGCTTTGGTTGGGGTGAGACAGAATATGACGTCATCTTCTCACTTTGCTTTCATGGCCCTTATTAGAAAACATGATAGGCTATTCAGTTCTATGAGCTCATTCAATTGGTTATCCCCACAGCCTCAAGATTCTTGGTCTATCCTTCGCGAGTCTCATGTTCTTCGGTGAGTTCTCTTTTTGCTTGGTTGTCGTTTCTTCATCTTGCAGGCGGAGTTTTTCGATCTCACACCTAGTGAGGTTTTCCGAGAGTTGAAACAAACATTGATGACGACGAACTCCACCTGAAAATAAGTGTGTACCGACACATCAAGTCGACCGGAGGGTAGTCTGAAGAGGACATAGGCTTCATCGACGGAACTTCTTCGTGGACCAGAAAGCATAACCGAGTATCGGTACCTCGCGTCCCATAGCATGGAACGAGAAACCATTGTCAGAAACAGAGTCCCCAAAACACGATGGTCTCCATGAGCGAAATCTCGAATCTTTCTCACGAGCGGAATTCGAAATCATATCTTCATCACGAAGTATGGCAACAGAACGAGTCGATGTCGACGGTTAGAATCTGGAGGCCTACCTCGATACCTGGAGGCTACCTTTTCACCTTGAAACCGCTGCCCTACTTCTCCTCTTCTGAACGCAGAAAATTGAAGCAGCTGTGTTTCAAATGGCAGTGCTCATCTCTTCAAAAGGCGCCTTCAAGGTTTCTTTGCTTCGACGCGGTACACTATATCCCGTCGTTCTCCACAAATCCGAAGAGTACAATCAGTTCGAGGTTTTGATGGGAACCGTGGGGAAAAAGATTCTTTTCATAGAAACCAGCGCGGGGGAAAACGTGAGTTTCTCTTAGGCTAGTATTGGCTCCCGACTTGAGCACGTATGATACACGTTTCCTTACTAAATCTGGTAACCAACCAGTTTTGCCTGAAACTGCGTCAGTCCTGCGCTGTGGAATCTGCGGCGCGAGCGAACCCGGGGGCAGCGGTTGTTCTCCTCTTGAGAGCTTCCTCGGTATCTTCAAACTGCACCTCTATCGACGAACTTAAGACACTCCGGAATGTCAAGGTTGGTTCGGCACAACTTCATATCCAAGTTGATCGCATAGATTTTTCAGATTCCGAAAGTCCGGTCAAGCTGAGATCATCCAAGTTCCACCCCGTTTGAATCCAGTCACACCTCATCCAATGGCTACCCAATTCCAGATCATACGGTACACTGCGAGAGAGGTTTTCGACGGAACTCCGTTGCTGGAATGGGGCCAGGAAGTGGAGAGTGGACATGTGGAAAGTCCTTACATGAGAAGCCACCTGAGCGACGCCTTGCGCCTGGCTGCCGTGCACAAATATTCAGCGATTTACGTGGATCTAGATTTCATTGTATGTTTCTATGCACTCCTCCAGAGCATCTTCATTCTTAATCCAGATCGTGACATGGATTATTTCCGAAGACCGCCCGTTTGAATCTCCCCAGGTACTGCGCTCCTTCGACAGGCTTTTCAGTTACGTCGGATTCCTGGCCAGAGAGGAAGAAGCTGGTCTCAATGGAGCCCTCATAGGATTCCGTGGTTTGAAGAGTTTCACAACTGAGGCTATGGTTGAATTCCGCTCAACATATAGGGGTGAGTGAAACACCCGATTCATGATGGTCACGTTCGGTTTTGTATCGAAGTGGTCCTGAAAAGCCATTTTTTCTTTAAACTCAATTCGCGAACGGCCCTGCAGGCCACGAATGGGCTTTCAATGGACCGGCGCTCATGCAGAGGATGCTCAGAAAGTGGGGATGTGGCCCGCAAGACACCGACTGTAAAGGTGTGTCAGGATCAGAAGAGCCCAAAGTTCCGAAGCATAGAAGTTCACAAGCATGCAACGCAGAAAAAACTGTCTGAACACCAATGTCCCCTTGTTCCAGGGCTCACCATCCTGGACCCTATCGCGTTTTACCCGATTCACTGGAAATCGGCCCAGCAACTGTTCAACGACAGTTCCGTCGAGCTCGCTTCTAACTTGCTGGATAACGAGAAGGTCAGTTAAGATCCGATGCACATCCTGAAGTATCCTGGTACACTGAATCACGAACCACCTCACTGCTGGGAAACAAGACCAAGGCGGATTCTTCCCCGCAGGTATTCGCTGTACACTTTTGGAACTATTTGACGTACGGTATGAGTTCACCTGTGAATTACAAGAACGTGCTGAATATTCTCGGGCGGATGAAGTGCCCAACGACTTTCCGGCTTGTGACAAGAACAGAGGACCAGAACTTCATGTGACGGCCAGCGTTGGCAACCATAATTCTGAAGCCGAATCGCCGTTCCCTCCCATATTCATTGCACATATCTAGAGCATGAGATGTCAGCTGGAAGTTATACTCCGCATGCGTCTGCATTCCTCTACATATTTCCCATTCCTGCGTGAGGAAAGGTGGATCGACGAAGGGACGGGAGCGTCGGGTTCCACTCTTTGAGGAAGCTTGATGGTTGTTGGAACATACTCATGCGTAGACTGAAGCGATAGATGTATATTAGCAGAACACTCAACGGACAGTTTGTTCTGCCAGCATGGGAATAGAGTTCCTCCTCGTGATCGATGTACTCCGTACGTTTTGATAGTGCATCTTCAATGAAAAGTTCTCCATTGTCAGCCAGAACAGGAAAGTGCCTGAGTTTGAAATCAACTGCATCAGACCCTCGGATAGGAACGCGAGCGTTTGCCTGTGAAGGCATTCAGTCGGACTCACTTTATCAGCAAGTCAGAGCCGGGTCGGAGGCAGCTTATCTTCTCATCGTCCGGTGCCCGGGATGATGCTCTGTGACCGAAAGCAATATCCGATGATCGGCACTCGCTCAAGCTCTCATGAGTCCGTGGTCGGGCACAGCGCGGAGAGTTCGCAAAGCGTCCTCGACGGAACTTCTCATCGTTTCTCTTGGACTTTATACCGCTCCCATGCGTAATGCTCTGTGTTCCTTAGCAGTCAGATTCCACCTCGAGGCTCGTCTCAAAGGTCGACCCCATTAGACGCTCGATGGTCCCGGCAAGGATTAGATCGACAATCCAACCGAAGATATGTATCGCGTCTATGCCTGCTTGTCAGTCTCTCTTTGTCATCTGCGTCCTCTCTGAACCTCGATCATTGTGATCCTTGCTCTCAGAACTGCGAACTCAGCTTCCAGGTGTACTTTGTCAGAAGGCCTCGGGCTAGCAAGGTATTTGAGGCATGCACCCAATCGTTTGGCAATCTCGGACATCACAGGCGATGTGGACTTCCTCTTCAGAAGAGAGTCTCTCCCTTCAATGAACGAAGAACTTTGTCAGCTTACTCCTCTCCGACGTTCCCCAACACGGAGAGCTCACCTCCATCAACTGCGGTCATAACCGCGATTTTCGCCGGAAATCCGGACTCGTAATCAAGGCTGCGTCTCGTCTAATAAGCATATGATTTTTCGGCGAAGAGTTCTATCAAACAAGCATGCTCAGGAAGACTGAGATCTGGAACCTGGCGCTGAGGATCTAACAGAAATAAGTTGCCAGTGCAACCAGTGACATCTAATGCAGTGGCTCCCGTTAAATGATGTTCTCACACGCTCCCGAAGTGAGGGCCCGACTAGCAATTATCCCAGGAGATCTCACACATCAGCCGCAGCCTCTTGATATTTCCATAAACGAGCCGTCCAAGGACTCCATGAGGGAGCATTCTAGGCGTTGAACTTGATATTCCCAAGCTTTGCACATTCGCTGGTATCCAGAAACCAAGCAGAGCACACGTAGCTATCATGTGGGCTACAACCACGTGGGGAGGCATCGACGTAGGAATCGTGATGAGTTCCTCAAAAAAAAAAACAGGATTGGTTAAACCGAAGGTTGAACAGGATCTTCAGTGCTCCGGAACGTCGACGGGCCGTCAAAACCGTGGAAGGGTTATTCGGTTGGGACCCTTCCAGGAAAATGAATACCGGATTATAATGACTGAAGTAACTTATTTGCGTAACACAGGAGCAATCTTGGATGCCTCTTAAGAATATAAAATCGATGGATGTTTGTCCACGTGTTGTCGATATCTCGGGATCGCTTGATAGTTCAAGATCAAACTGACCTCGCATTAATTTGAACATCTTCTTCTCTTCGAGGGGGTCCTCCAGGTTCACATTGGCATCACCGGATAGGATCAGCGGAATTCCCTGGTCTTGTACACAAGGAGTCAGAACATGGGTATATTTCAGTGGGAACTCTTCAATTAGTCCGATCGATATCCCCGAATTCATATACACTGTCGCAAGGACAGGCAACAGGTCACGTAGAATTATTTTACAGGTACATATGTCACAATGATGTACATCGATGAGATATGGTGTGATAGTGGGTGTTGCTTGTGTGTTGGGTCACGAAGCTGAAATTAACTAGGATGACAGTTGTGGAGTTATCATCCCGAGTTTCACTGGGACAATAATTGTAGTTCTGTTCGAAGTTGTGCCATTTGAGAAGAGGTTGCTGGTTTGGAATGATGGAATTGGAGTTCATACAGACCATCGTCAGGTGTTGTCAAGAAAAAACCTTCGATCGATTTCGCTCTCGACAAAGCACCGTAAACCAACTGCTGTTCTAGATTCTCATTGCATTCGAATACGATCTCGACGAAGGTGCAGCCTAGAGACTTGTGGGTCGTTATTTCACAGGTTAGGCAGGCCGGGAAATTTTTACGACGGCCTCTTATCATTTTCAAAACTTCGAAATTGAAAATAGGGGTCCAATTCTGTTGTGGGTCTCGCATCGTAACCAATGAGGGTCTATGTTCCGTTTTCGCAGTTCTTCCGATTTGATCATTGTCTGTGAATTCTATCCATGGACAGGAAGGTTTGGTCGTAGAACAATTTGGATTCGTTATCTCGTTGGTTTCTAGAGGGTTCTCTTCTTTGAAATCAAATACGCGCAAGAAGCCGATTGCTCCATGGATCGTCGTCGATGTCTCTATTACATGTTATAATGTATGGCTGACTGAGACATAGAGGTGAATCGTAGGGTAGAGTTCCACTTCTTGTCGGTTTCTATCGGTGAACCCTTGTTTTCATTCTCCTTGGTCTTTATCTTGTTCAAAACACTGAGTAGATAAGGCCAGCGTCCTCGTTTGCGCTCATCCTCAAAGAAAAAGTTTGTTTCCCCAATCGCCGTATACTGGCAAAAAGATCTTTCTTTCTGGACGTCCAATACTCAGCTGAGTCGGGGATCGATTTCAAGAATGCGAAACTATTTTTCACACAGTACCCTAGAAATCTCTCGTCTTCTATCATTTCACGTGTGAGTTTGTTCAGTCGTACCACTTCGGTAACTAGGATGTGCTGCATTCGATGCTCTCAAGCTCATGCTTCTGGCGGCCATGTAGAGAACGTGTTCTGGGGTTGTTCCTCGTGTGCCGCTCTGTCGGATTTCACTTATTATGATTTGGAGCGGGGTCACTTTCACCTTGACGAAACTGTCGATGATAAATGGCAGGGATCGATAACTCCTCGGCGTGCTCACCATGGACCGTAGTCAATGAAGTCGATTTCTAACCGGGAGCTATGTTCAATGTTTCTTCGTTCCGAAGGAGCGATTGTTGTTCTGAGGGCAGAAAATCGGAATCACTTTCGACATCAACTAACTCGATTTCTTCCTGATCGTATTCATCATGATTTCATTCGAATTTCGCCCAATCAACTTCAATATTGTAAGACATATATGATGGAGTTTATGGTGAAAAGGTGGACCGAAACTTCAAGTCACTTTTTATAACCTGTCTAGAATATGGATTTTGTGTTTATTGAATGTTATATTGAACGCATAGTCATCCGTCAAGTCTCTCGGTAGGCCGGAAATCATTTCTTGTACTAGACTGGTATACATATGTGTGATGTGCGATGATTTCGTGTGTTCCCGATTCTACTCGGAACCTCCTCGTAATGACTTCCGCTGTGTCCCCATGGAGGCGTTGTACATATAGGGTACCCTTTCTGGTACCAACAACAGAAGAAGAGCAAACCTTGACAAATCAGGAAAACCATGCGGATCCAAGCTCGCCGAGGAGCACGCTCAATACTCGACGTTCGGAATTCTCTCACGCAAGTGCTTCAAGTTGAATCCCATTGCGACAAAGGAAATAGAACTCCGATAATTCTCGGGTTCCCTATCCCGAGGATTCTCGGAGCTGATACCTATTGCAGCGCCGTGAATAGAACTCCGATAATTTAAGGCCTCGTCACATGTTATGCGACTCTTCAGCAGCTGCCGGAGGCATTCGGCGACTCAGGTCGCATGAGCTATAGATTTCCTCACGGAAAGGGCGATATCAGGGCACTGCAGATGGGCGAATACACGGGGGAGCAACCGTCAGGGAAAGACAGATATTGTTTTTCAGAATACTGTGCAATATCACATCCGAGGCGTTGCGAAAGAGATTGCGTTGAGACGCCGAACTGGTTGCGATGAGCCCATTGGCCAAGGTTGAATATGCAACAAGTGTCAACTATCTTGGTGGGTTTCCGACGCTCATGCAATGACCTGGGTTGAAAGCACCCAGCCTGCGAGGTTGATCGGATAATATCACAAAATTACATCATGCTCATAGCGAGAATTCCGAACGCCTATGGCATTCCATCGGTGATCTGATCGGTAAAAGTTTCGATTTCGCTGACCGCTCGTGGAGATACTGACAAAACGTCGAAACTTGTGGTCACGAATGCTGTCGTCCTGGGAATGAATATACAGCTCCAACGCGAAATCCGAATAACGCAGAGTTTCCTTCTTGTTCCCGGCAGAGGCAATGTCGTTCCAAGGGGATTGTGCCAGATGCTAGCCGAGCCGAGATCGAATCATTGAAACTAAGTCTCGAGGAGAATCGGACGGTGTGTCGTGCGCCCCAGTTGATCAAGAGGCTCTTGATCCACTGGGGCTCTTGATCACTCTTGAAGGCGCGAAGTTCACCCATGTAGACATACACATATTTGCCTTTGTCCAACCCATTTAATGGGTTCAGAGCATGAATTGGGCTTGAAGGTGCTTTCTTTTCAAGAAAGGCCAATCTGCGCGAACTGCCGGAGGCGATCGATACCGATCCATCCCAGTCCATGTCCCTGTTTTGCATGAGGAAATGTTTGGGAACCAAACCGAGCACGAGCAAAGTTGGTCACAGCTCAGACGACGAGCTTTTGAACGAACTTCCAATCCCTTCGAGGATGCTGAAATAGGGAAAGCCTCCCGCAAACGCTGTTGAAGGATCGAGACCTGCAATTTGTAGTAGACGATCTTGTGCGTGCGCGTTTCGAGCACTGTACACATATTGTGGAGCGACCTCGGACATCCGTCAACCAGACGCAGCCGACGGATGCCTTGTGTAGACGGGACAGAGTACCTACATGCCGTAACACAATATCGTCCATTGCACGAAATTCTCAGACCACCGAAGAAAACTAGAAAGTACGGTACAGTGTATACCCACACGCGAAACATCGTCAAAATGATGCTCGTGGACATCCAGAATTGGAAAGCACTTACAGGCATGATATCTGCTATTTCGGAAATCAAAGAAAAATATGAGAGAGAGAGTTGAGACAGGGACGATTACCACATCATGTCCACAACGGATAGATAAACAAAACACACCCTGGGAAAAGGGTGCCCCGGACGAACCCCGAAGGAAACTTGGATATCGGTGCTTGAGCCGCGGAGAGATATCTCAGTTGCTTTCTATTGATTCCTCGAGGAACGTTCTCTCGTCGTGAAGCAACAGATGCGTATTTTCCCCATTGCTTGACCCAAACCGATAAGGTTCCGTCCGAGCCATTCTAAGCGCAGAATTCACATTTCCTCAACGATTCAAGTCTGGCAGATCCAGTGAGAGGCTTGGCGCAGGACGGCTCCTTGCGGTTTCCGTGGGAGAAGCTGTCATTTGTAGGCATTATGGCTTCATGGCCGAGTGGTTCCCACGGTCTTCGCCAGATATTGTCGGAGGACGCTGTCGCATACTCCAAGATATGATTTGATATAATTTGAGATTTCCACTGAGTATGACGCATCCTTTGCCAGAGTAAATGAATACAGTATACCCGCAGACCGGGGGAAAGTGAAACTCATGTCTGAATGACAAAGTCTGAATACTTCCATGTGCTTGTTCGTCCGCGTCTATACAGGCACCATCTTGGACGAGACCCGATTCTACATCTGACCTCGGGAGATCTTGGTCTTGCGGACCTTCGCGCTCTGCTGTCAGCGAGACCTCGCCTCTCTCGAAGCGATTTCGATACATTTAGAAATGGTTTCCCCTTCGCGAGGCAAGTTCCTAGGCCCCAACGCATCCGATGAGCTTTGAGGCTCTCAAGCAGCTTCCAAACGCACGTAGATGTTCAAAAGCAGGTCGCCAAAGGCACCCGACCACGACCCATGCACATTTCGCTCGTACTACACTTCCGAAATCCGATCCCGACTTTTGTCAGAGCGCCACCCGTGATTGAGGCTCAAATTGGTTGTGGAACGGTCGAGCGAAATAGCGTGGAGTATGTCCCTTCTCTGCACTCCAGGTAGAGCTCCCTTCTCCGGGGACCGGGAGGTTTTGGGTCAGTGTTCTACTGAGCTGTGACGGTAGCTGCTCATCTCAAGCCCCCCATATGCCGCGTGATCTCCAACGAGACGTATCACTCACCGCAGCGGCCGACATTCGCGCCTTGAATGTTTCCTCGGAAAAAAACGGTTCAGCGTCTCCACTTGTGGAACGCGTCGCGGTCTTGTCGCCTAGATCCTGAGCTACTATAGATGAACTTCGGTTCAGGCAAATTTCACAAAGCGTCATTCGGAAGATATCCGATGAGGATGCGCTTGATAAGGGAGGGCAGTGGTCTCAAAGTAGCTCTAGTATCACCTGTCAGCGGGCAGAATGTGAGAGGACGGCTCTCGGAGTACAGCTAGATCCACCAGGTCCCCGCGATGCGGGATTCTAGAGGACGCGTTTGAGCGCATCCTCAACGTGCGTCATTTCGAGCACGTGATTTATGGCATATCATGCGTTTGTTCGGTACATCGGTCGGGATAAAAACTATTTCCCGACTGCTCACACTCATTGGCTCCCGAAGTAAATAGCAAGCTACTCCTTGTGTGGTCCTTTCGACTGCGTCCAACACACGGATGCTCACTTGTTTGGGAAATCCTCCGTTTGGCACTATTCGTCCAGGAGTTGCCGGACCCATTACCTTTCCATGCCCCGCTTCCAATGGTCCCAATCGAGAATGAAGAATCGCCAAAACTAAAGCCCAACTGTGGCTGCGGCACCAACTGGCTGTGGTGAGCTCCAACGCTCACCTCAGCCAGCGGTCATATTTCTGTTGTCACAGCCGATTCCGATGATTCCGGTCTTTGTGGGAGCGCCAGACACGTCTGCGGTGGATAAAAATCCTCGCCAAAACATCATCCGTCGCTCACCTGATCATCTCTATCTTGAGTATATCATTGTTTCAAACCATGATTGATGGATTCAATCAAGCTCGCAGGTTCCCAGGAGTTGGTGGGTATGGTAGCCCAAGACCGGACGACCTAGATCTGGTGCTGAGAATTGAAATTATTGAAAAAACGGAAAAGTTCGTCAATGAATGAGAGTTTGTCAAACAGAATCACATCTCCTGGAGGCGAGGATTCGGTTCTGCTTTTGTTCCCAATTCCCGACTAGCTCCCAGTTTCCCAGAGGGAACCCTGATGCACGGGAGGAAGAATGCGACTAGCAATGGGACCCGTCTGCGTTCGATGGATCGATCTCAAGAGCATTAGGGGGCACCTTGATTGCTTGATATCGAGGCAGCTGCGCGGCGGCGTACACGTGAGGACCGAGACTTCTCAGTGCAGTAAGTCATGAGCTATTCACCAATCTGTTGGAGTTTGGGCTCACATCCGTGCGAGCCTCCCTGGCGATCGGATAGAGCTTCTGAATGTCGTAAACTGTAAGCTGTCGCGTTGTGAAGTCCGTGCTTGAGGAGATGCATCGGTTGCTCTCTGAGGAGATCTCTGATGTCGTGTCGTTTCCGACAAGAGACATATCGGGCATTCTCAACCAAATCAGTTAGCGTTCGACGTGGGAGTATCAAACTGTGGATTCGTAGGCCTAGCCTTGACGGAGAGGTTTTCATCGATAACATCATTGGAGCTGGTTTCATGCTCCTTAACAGAATCACTGGACGAGAAGCCAGTCTCATTGAGTATATATAGCGTAGACAGATTCGGGTAGGATCTGAAAGTAGCTTACAGGGACTCGAAAGAGGGTCCGGACCATCCTGCAGACTAGTTACCTGATAGATTAGAAATTCTGAGATGACACGTTTGGGAGTCACATTTCGGAAGTCGGCCATCTAGTTCTGGAAAGCAGTGCTGATCCATCGTGTCTGACACTTCCATGCCCTCCAGTACACAGGGAAGTAATGCACTCCTTGAGGGAAATAGGCCTGTATCTCGCGGAAGTGCTGATTGGATTCCCTTCCTTGGGCGAGATTCAGACCGCTCAGTGAACGGATTTGAGATAGACCAATGAGATGAGTCCACCGAAAGGTATGAGCTACGCATGATGTTGAACAAGAACCTCGCGAGAAAACTACAATTCGTATCCTACGGTGGAATGCGATGCAGGTCCACGATCAGAGTCAGATTATGATTTCCTTCTCCCATCATTGACCTGTGAAGCTGGAGTAAAACTGAGCTCAAATTATCCCCATAAGATGCTCCAAATATCTCTGAATGATTGTTCTAGGACGCCCCGGACCCGAAAGCTATAACATCTTCCACTGAATGAGCTTTGGGTTTTTTTTCAGTGGGTATCATCTATATGAGTCCCATATCCCAGCCAAATTTCACATTCATGTGGGTCGTGCGTGAGTGTTTTTTTCCCATGGCTCTCTTATCATTCCCCACAGTCACTTTCATTTTTTTCGCATTCAAAGCTCCCTTCGTGGATCATGGGGTCTACCCCTCGTAGAGGCCGAGGGGAGTTCCATTCCATGAGTATTTATTGGTGTTGCCACGAAATTCCCAGGTAGTTTGAGTTTCTTCCTCTCCATATTTATCCTCTTGGACCGTCAGATAACTCGGAATCCATGGAGAAAAAAACGTGCAGGACCGCAGTGCTTTCAGCGGCCTGAACACCGTTTCTCTGGATCAGTGAGAAAGATGCTCTCCGTAATCAGAACTGAGCGCAGCAAGCCCGACTGTAGAGTTCCAGCGAAGAGGGAACATGCCCAAGCTCTCAGACTTTCCCGTGAACCACAATACCTCTCAATAGCACTGAGAGCTACAATTTGAAAGGGCAATGTTGACCAGCTGGTAACCGAACGCTCGAAAAGCAGCGAGAAACAATTAGTGGGTCGACCCACCTCTGTACCGATTCGGCTGCGGAACGTAGATGAGATCCGGAGTGTAGCGCTCTCAAGGGGATGGCGCTGTAAGAAGACCCGAGTGGGTATTCTAAAACTTCCATCGTTCAACCACGAGCTTCCGTCCCGAGAAGCTACGTGCACGCCTCATGGAACGCGCCTGCAAAATATCATTCCTCTTCGCCGGGGCCACCGAGTTCTCGTTTCTAATGAGCAGGAATCGATAAAAGAACTTGAGTTTGCGGAAAAAGGTTCTCTGAAGTGCTTCCAGGTTGCACTCGGCTCCTCTGACGTGACTCTGCGTTACATCATCAAGGAGGGTGAAAGCCGAAGCTGAACTCACAATAGTTTACGTTTTTGATCGCGGAATTATGGCTCATAATCCGTCGATAGGACCATCCAGTACGGCACGAAAGGACGATTGATCAAGCGGCTTGAATCAGTCCCAGTCGAGAGTAATCTGAATCGACCATAGTTCCCCGGTAAGTTTTACAGGTGTTTAATAGTCGGTACGTGACAGACATCCCTCGGGAGAATCATTCGAATGGACGCGAGGGGGAGGGGGGCGGGAGATCCGGCATCAAACCGATATCAATCGGCATTCGTTGCTTTCGCATCTGATCCTTCATAGATCAAACGTTCTGATTCCTGGGAGCTCTGCTTCCGGTACTGAAAGGAAGGAGCACAACCACTGCAGCTTTGAGGCTGAGTCATACATGGCTCGGAGTGTTTCGCGTAACTCGGTAAGGCTTAGAGTATTTCCAGCGGATGTGAGACTTGTTTGTTCCAGTTCCCACGCGGATCCTAGGCTCATGGGAAGCTGCTATGGAAGAACCGAAGATTGATCGGACCTCGAAAGATAAGAGCGGGAGTGAAGGAAAACTTGTGATGGTCCAGTGTTCGATCAGAGGGTGAGTCATTTTTGGAGCTCCTGGCCAAACGAAATCAGCTATCCTGGGGGGATACAAAGGGTCCATCGGTCACAAAGTCGACCCCTCGAGCCGGACTCGTGGAATCTAGTGGTCGGTTCAGCCTGTGAGGAATCTGAAGCAATGCGGTCTCGACGAAGAGTCAAGACGACGGATGAAATGAAGAGAAGTCTGACCCGCGAATGAACACCGGGGGAACCGTACCAACAGCTCTCTCATTCAGCTTTCGATAGGGTGTCCTCCCGTTTCCCCGAACTCGTTTACCCGAAACCGCTCCCCCGACCAGAAACCCTCTCCTGATTCCGAGACCTTCCGAGTACATGAGGTCTCTATGCAGAGCGCGGAGTCCGAGAAAGCGGACTCCAAGATAAGAGAGTCATGTTGAGCATTTCTCCCTGTGCAAACTGATGGAATTCGCGTAGAGGAACACAGTCGCATATCCCGCTAACCGGAATCATTCATTCAAGATTAGCTCAATATCACAATAACTTACATCAGGGGCTGGCCACTTGGTGCGCCCGTGGGCCGCATAATCTGGTTCGCGGGCCGCGGTTCGAAAGACCATCGCGGCCGTTCAAACTTGCGGGCCGCTACAGAGAACGTATCTCAGCGAGCTAGAACTGTTCGTGGGCTTTTTGACACGTCTAAATAGAGTGATATCAGGCAAAGATGAGGTTTCGAACTCGGGAATTGTTTCCTTGGCGAGGGTAAGAGATCTTAGCTCCACAAATATCACGACACGTCGATGTGACGAACGGAAAGTGAACACTCGATTCCCTCGTCTGTTTAGAGTTCGTCTTCAATAGCTTATTTGAGGAGGGAGTCGGAGCGAACAATCGGTGACCAAAACCGGGAGGTTCCAGCCTGAATGGAAAGAAAACTTCCCCTCCGTGGAGTTTGGAGAAAAACCAACCTGCTTTAGTTGTGAGGAAAGCCTGTCCGTATACAAGGAGCACAAACTGCGGGGGCACTACGGAAGCGCCCACCGAGGTGAGGAGTCCCCTCCAGGGTGGGAAAGATTCGACTGAATTGAGGCACTGAAGATTGCTCGGCTCAGGTCCTTTCTGATAAAGCATCGAAGCGAGCTATTTAAGTGCCCAAGAAGTTGCATCCGCTGGTAGCCCTCCCACGGAAGGCGATTTCATCAAAAAGTGTCTCATAATCGCAGCGAACCAAATGTGCCCCGAATACACCGAGAAGTTCACTGATTTGAGCTTTCTAGAAAAACCATAACTAGAGGAACCGGTGACATCGCGGAGGATATCACGCAGCAGCGCAGCCAGCAGGTGGATGACATCGAAGCTGAGAGAAACTGCCAAATAATACTCGCCACGTCCCAGCACCGTCATTCCTGAAACCGAGCGTCAGCGTCTACGGTCGGCCGACTTTGCATTTCTCCCCAATTTCTCAGCGTTATTTGTCTCGACTCCGCGCTCTACATGGAAGCCCCTTTCACTAGTAGGGTCTACGGATCAGAAGAGGGTTTCTGGTTGGGGAAACGGGTTGGGTGAAACGGGTTCGGTGAAACGGGCTGTACGGGGGTACTGGGTGGGGGAGAAGTGAATAAGCGTATTCGGACTTCGTGTAGTTCGAGGTGGTTCATGCGCCTCTTCGTGGTTGAGTAACTGACGTTCCCTTCCTCCGACCCACAGCACTCGACTTTCAGAGAATATGCCTCCCACCAGACACAAATACAATCTGCTGAGGATCCAGCGACATCCAGGAGCTCAGTGTAATAAGCTGCTGTTAGGGTGAGATAGGATATGACGTCATGATCCCACTCTGATCTTGTAGCCCTCATGAGAGGATATGGGAAGCTATTCAGTTCAAAGAGCTCATTCCATCGCCATTCCCCACAGCCTTAAAATGCTCGGTTTATTCGTCGTGGGTCTCATCACCATTGCTTTTGGTGAGTTCTTGTTTTGCTCGGTTGTTGTTTCTTCATTTGACAGGGGGGGGAGGGGGATTTCCGAGGCCTAAAACACACAATGATGAAGAGGTGTCCCACCTGAATACGCCTCAATACTAACGTATCAGTTCCACGGGAGATACCCTTCACAAATCTCTGCATCTCGACGGCGGCTGACTCCTTCACTCAAACGAGCCTCCACCGAGCTACCGCGGACGAGCTCTATTCGGACGATTTCTTGATGCAAAATCGAGCAACCATTGGGAACGATTTATTTGCTGCCCCCGACGGAATTATCAACGCACTACATGGAATGAGGAGCCATTGTCAGAAACAGGGCTGCAGGGGTCTTGAGGACCACACTGTTGTCTTCAAGAGCGACGTCTCGAATATTCCTCGCGAGCTAACGAGATTCAAGATTTGATCTTCATAACGGAATGCAACATCGATCTCAACAGTCAGAATCTGATGGCCTACTTCGGTTCCTGGAGGCGGCCCAGCGACTTTAACAATACTACAACACTGCCTTACTCCTTCTCTTTTGAACTAAAAGAATTGAAACAACTTATGCCAGTGCTCATCTCTCCGAGAGGCTGCTACAAGTTATCTTCGGTCAGACACGGTGCGCCATATCCGGTCGTTCTCCAGAAATCCGAGGAGTACAAGCAGTTCGAGGTTTTGATGGGAACGATGGAGAAGAAGATACTTTTCATAGAAACCAGCGTGGAGGAGAACGTGAGTCTCTCTTGGGCGAGTTCCTCCTCTCGACTGAAGCATGCATCATCGTACACGTTTCCT
Organism: Phytoseiulus persimilis; assembly: GCA_037576195.1. Lineage (NCBI taxonomy): Eukaryota > Metazoa > Arthropoda > Arachnida > Mesostigmata > Phytoseiidae > Phytoseiulus > Phytoseiulus persimilis. Next base: position 41,370 of record JAQZDE010000049.1, on the reverse strand, counting down.
AACTGAATCTGGAAACTCATCAGTTTTGCCTGAAATTACGTCAGTCCTGCGCCGTGGAATCTGCGGCGCGGGCGAACCCGGGGGCAGTCGTTGTTCTCCTCTTGAGAGCTCCCTCGGTGTCTCCGAACTGCACCACTGTTGAAGAACTCGAGAAACTTCTGAATGTCAAGGTTTGTTCCAGACATCTTCAACTCCGAATTCATCGAATGGATCCTTGTCCGGATCGCGAATGTTTGTACAAGCCGAGATCTCCCAAGTTCCCTCCGCTCATACACAGCCTCACCTCGTCTGATTATGCCCCCGTTCCAGATAATTAGGTACACTGCGGATGAGATTTTCGACGGAACTCCGCTGCTGGAATGGGGCCAGGAAGTAAAGAGTGGACAGGTGAAAAGTCCCTACTTGAAGAGCCACCTAAGCGACGCCTTACGCCTGGCTGCCGTTCACAAATATTCAGCGATTTACGTGGACCTTGATTTCATTGTATGTTTCCGTCTTCTGTCGAATCATCCAACAGACTCGACATTTCAATGCACTCCTGTACAGCAACTCAATGCTCGAGTCAAACAGGAACATAAATGATTTCCAAAGACCGCCTGTTTGATCCTCCGCAGGTTCTGCGTTCCTTCGACAAACTTTTCAATTACACAGGATTTCTAGCCAGAGAGGAAAAAGCTGGTCTCAATGGAGCCCTTCTAGGATTCCGTGGTTTGAAAAGTTTCACAACTGAGGCTATGGTTGAATTCCGCTCAACATATAGGGGTGAGTGGAACACCGGATTGAGCTAATGACCACGCTTAATTTCGTGTCGAGGTAGTTCTGCAATGTCGCCCTTGTTTTTCACATCCAATTCGCAAACGGCCCTACAGGCCATGAATGGGCTTTCAATGGACCGCTACTTATGAAGAGGATGCTCGAAAAGTGGGGATGCCGCCCGCAAGACACCGATTGTAAAGGTGTGTCAGAATCCGAAGGAAGCTTGAAGTTTCGACGCATAGATGTTCACAAGCATACAGCCCGGAAAAAACTGTCTGAACCTTTTTTCCCTTGTCCCAGGGCTCACAATCCTGGACCCAATTGCGTTCTACCCGATTCAGTGGCGATCGGCCCAGCAACTGTTCAATGACAGTTCTGTCGACCTCGCTTTCAACTTGCTAAATGACGAAAAGGTGAGTCGGGATCCGATGCACATTCTGAATCATCCTGGTGGATAGAATCGCCCACCACCCTTTTTCTCCCACCGCGTTTTCATTTGCGTGTATAACTCTTGACCTGAAACTCGGATTTGATTTTCGTCGGCGGAGTCGAGCTCCCCTTCATGTCTAGAATCTTAATATGGTCGTGACTCGGTTTGCCCTTCTGAGGGTCACAACTCGACTCGTTGGAAAGCTGGAGAACAAGACCAAGATATGATCTTTCCCGCAGGTATTTGCTGTGCATTTTTGGAACTATTTGACGTACGATACGAATTCACCTGTACATTACAAGAACGTGCTGAATATCTGCGGACGTATCAAATGCCCAACGACTTTTCGGCTCGTAACAAAGACGGAAAAACAGAACTTCATATGACAGATAGGATTAAAAATCATATTTCTAAAGCGGAACGACTGTTTCTTCCATTGATCATTGAACATGTCTCGAGCATGTGGTTGCCAGAACGTTTTCATGCGCAGACAGAAGCAAAAGGGTGGAGGCTCTCAATGATGATTGCTGAGGAGCAAAAAGTGCAGCTGGAATGACACCCATTACCCTTGACACTGATTCAATCGCCTTCAGCATGCTCCGAGTCAGCGGCGTCCTCTCTCGGGTCTTGAAGCGTCTGTTTTGACAGTGTCCTTGAGGTTCCCCTGTGCCCCTGAGCTGGATATGAGCGGATCGTCTAGCAAGTCATAGTTTGTTCTGCCAGCATAATCATAAGATCCCTCCACGCGTTCGATCCGTTTCGCACATTTCTCTGTTGCATATCCGGAGAAAAGTCCTACGTTGTCAGCGAGAACAGGAGAACTTCTCGTAGTTCTCTTCGGTCAAGTTTCAGGGGTTTCGCGGCACTTGCCGCGTCGAAATCCCTTGTGGCGACATTCATGTGTTTTTTTCTCGTTAGTTTTCCCCAGACGGCAGCGGGAAGCTGGTAACATCGGGCACTTCTTGTCAGATGGACGCCCCTCCACAACCCACCGAGAGAGCTCAGCTGCGACGCCTGTGAAGAATTGGCGGGCCCTCTGAATTTGTGGGAGTCGCAAATTTTCGTGAACTTGTGATTACTAGGGCCATGCAAAATATGCACGAAAGAATCAGAAATGTGCATGCAGTATGCACCTGGAATGAGCACGAATATGCACGAAAGTATACGTGGGATTTATCTTACTTCATTCGACTGAGCGTTTAAACGAGGTGATTGTTGCATGCCACTATGACGTACTTTTTCAAATTTTTGAAAACGAACGGCTGCCGATTGTCTCGCAGAACAGACTTGAACCGCGAAAATTTTCGCTCCACATCATTTGAAACGATTGGAGAAAATACAAATGCACAGTGTCCTCCACGACCATCGGAGGCGATTGGTCGGCTGCTACTCCTCAAGAAAGTCTCGTACTCGACATAGTTCCCCATATCCAGCGTTCCCGTTCATCACGTTTTCGAGCTTGGTGAAGATAGCTCTCAGCTCCGTTCGCGCAATTTGGCCCCGATATTCTCGACAAGTTTCGTGGACTCTTGCAAAGGCAGGGCATGCTCTCTAAGAGCGGTGATTGTTGCCGGTATACCACAGAGTTGAGAAGCTGTGGCGACCAAACCTGCCTGCGCTGCTTTGTCGGTTAGGAGGCGCTGAGGCTCGCCAATGGACGCTGCGTCATCCTCGTCCAGATCACCACATACAAAGTTCTTCAATGGCTCGAAATTGTGAGCGTAGTACTCGACAGCCTTTATCCATGTGCCCCAGCGAGTCAGGTCCGGCTTCGGGGGCAGCGGGAGAACAACTTTCTCCTTGAACAACGCAATTCGAGAAGGGGCTTTCAAGAGAACCATCTACATCTTCGCAATCAGCCGATCCACTCTTGGGAATTGGACACGAATATCTTCACGCACTCTGTGGTGCCCACGGGCTACGCACGTCACGTGTATCATTCGCGGAAAAAGTACTCTGAGGCTAGAAGCCGCTTTCGACAAATAACGAGCGCCATCCGTTGTAAACAAAAGCACACGGTTGTATTTGATTCCATCGACCCACGGTAGCTCCATAGATTTCACGAAAACTTGTAAGATGGTCGTAGCCTTGGTCTTCTCCAACTTTTCGCCCATCAAGGGGGAACTCTTCTCGAGCTTCGTCATATCTAGTTTGCCGATAGCAACATTGGCGTTGCTTCTTCTTGTCCGATCAGTGCTTTCGTCGATGGACACCCAAATTCTCGACGAGCCGATTCCGCTTTCAATCTTCTCAATTACCGAGCGGTACACCGAGGGAACGTAGCATCTTTGGAGAGTGGACCTCTCCAACACTTTCTTCGAAGCATATTTCTTGAGAAAATCTCTGGGCACCGAGTTGGAGACCTCATGGAGAAGTATATCCGCGGCCATGAAAGCTCGACATAAATCCGAGTTGAACTGATTCTTCGGGATACCACTCAAACTTGTACTCACTAACTGCTATTGCATCTCAGTAGTCGACTTCTCCCTGCTCTCACAGTGCTTCAAATACTACCTACGTATTTTGGTCGTCACGTGCCGGCTGATTGTGAATACACGTGGTTTGTTGAAATATTTTGAACACAGTTTACAGAAAATTACTTGCGCGTGATATGAGAATGCATTTGTTCCGAACATGCGAACAAGCGCCAAGGGAGGCGTATCTTCCGCCATTTCATCGTTCAAGTCCAAGGCGGGAGGAGGGAAAACATTCGATCCAATCTCTTTCACAATAGATATTCCTTCCTTGGGTATGTCTCCGCGGCTTACGCAGAACGACGACTTCCTGGGATTCACCACGATCTTCATGTCCCTTTCACTTTCAGAGTGCCCGAGTCCGGGATACTGACGCTCAACGGGCGATGCTCCACCCTTGAAGAACTCAAACAATCTGGTTTTCCTCTTTTTTCACGAAGTTCGAGAATCTGCTCCGTGACACATTGATTCTTGTAACCGCTCTCGTATTTTGGAGCCAATCGTATTTTGATTCCGCGCACGCTCGCACGCGTTGTTCCACAATTTCATTCGTGCCGCAGAATCCCGCTCCTCAAGTCGCGGCGTTCGGTGCTCTATTCTGCGCTTGCACTGGCTCCCGAAATCGCCCAGAATTTTCTTGGATGTTTCCAATTTGTTGGAATTCTCTTGGGCAGATGTCGAAAATCGCTGAATATGGTTTTATAGGCTGGACTCCTGCGGATATGCTCATCTATGCTGGAATCCTCGAAATATGCGTATAGGAATGAAAATATGCTGGGCATAGAATGCTCAGCCCTACTGATTACTATGAAACGGGAAACGATACAGGCAACGAATTGGCTCCAAAATGCAGTAGGAAAAATGAGCTACACTTGTCGTAAAAAAGTCCGAAATACGCCCACTGGGCTCTGAATAACGGCCAGAAGAAAAATGACAACATTGTCCTGCTCTTGAACTGATAAGAGCACAACCAGAGGAGCCGCATCGGGTTTACGCGCAATCGGACCCTCGGTATGCAGGCTGGAGAGAGGGGACCGATTGGGATAGCCCAAGGGAGAACGTTGTGATCAACTCCGCTAATCTGAGACGACAACTCAGTCGACGCGCATCCGAAGTGCGTGAAAGATATGAGAAGAAGTCGCACAAGCTGGCAACATTCCTGTACAACGAATGCGAATGTGTCGACAAGGAGCCTTCCTCGTTCTCTTTCGAATGCATGGCAGCCGCACGCACACGCGGGTCCGACAGCCACGAGAGCCGTATGGCCACAAAAAGATGCCGAATAAACTTTCGCGGGAACGGACAAGAGAAGGGTCGCTTCACTGCTTGGGATTAATCCATCGCAGCTCATGCATGCTGTCGATCTCTCACTAGACGCGCCTATTCTCGCTTCATCTGCGCCGAAAATATGTGGTGAATTTTCGAGAAACTAATTTGTTGCTTCCACGTCCATGGAATTACCTGGTTTCCGACAACATCGTTATGGAACTCATTGCGAAATAAGCCAGCCCAAGGGAACTCTCTTATTGGTTTGCGGTCATAGCCGCGGTTATTTGAATCACTATTACCCCGGAGTTTGCGGTTATCGGTTGACTGTGGCGGCCATTATTTGAGAATACGGTTATTTGCAAAGCCTAGCAAGAGCCAACCGTTCAAGAACCCCCGTTCTATCCGGTTTCCTGTTGAGGACAGGGTCGGGGAATATGTTATTTGCGACGCACGCCCTTTCCGCTGTTAGTGGGATTCAGAGCACGAGCGAGACGCGAAGCTCTTTATGCTCTCCGCATTGCTAGCCATACACCTCTGGAGCTGCTCGACTCACAATCCATGTTTGCCTTCACGGTACAAGAGCGTTCTGAATACTCACGCGGAGAGAAAGTTCCAGACGAGTTTCTGGATCGCTCGAGAAGGGAAGGAACAGAACTCCAATTGATGATTTCGTTCGTAGGGAGGTCACCCGGTAGCATCGTCATTGTATATCGTCGGAGGTCATTCTCTTGGTAGCTTGCTGTGCGCAGCGGCGCCTACAGCGGCGGTGCGTAGCTCTAACACGACGTTCAGATTGAGCACCGCGTAATTCAACAATTCTGATCGAGCTACAGCCGAAGGAGAGTCTGCGGTGTAATTCATCTACGGTTCCCGATTTATGAATGTGATTCCGGACCATAGAAGAATGAATGCACAGGATCATCTGTGTTGAGAACGAATGAAAATCGGTCTTTATTCCTTCCGCGCCACGTAGCGTCTCCGAGCGTGTCCTCAGCTTACGAATCAACGGCGACGCGTGCAAAATTCAGGGAGCACGATAACAACAGGGTTTGATGTCAGCAAGTCGTTTGGCCGTTACCAGAGATATTCCCGAATATCACTGGACAAGTAAAGCTATAGGCCCGGAGGATTTTTCCGGATCTTCCACCTCCGTTCCGTCCTGTAATCAGTGTCACGCAGAGGGCGCAAAGCTCGTGACAGAGTCATAGGCAAGACCATCGTTTGCCGCGCTAATTGCTCTCCGATGAATCCTCCCATGCGTATCTCCCGCGAGCGGCCCCGGGAAAATCCGACGATTGGAGGGAATCAGGGTAAAGATGAGTCCATAGATCCGACCCCGTAGTTTTTCCGAGCCCATCACTCATTAGGATCAACAGCATGTATCTTCGTTCGTTCCACCCAGCCCAGCTTGAGGAGTGGAGTGAGGCTCACTTGACGTTGTCGACGCGGACCATGATGGCTTGAACAAGAGTAGCGCTCTTCTCCTTTGTGTGCCATTCTTCAACATCAAGCTCACTATTGTCGGCGGAATTTCCAAAGGTGGTTGCGTCTACTCTGCGGATTATTTTTTGGTACGAGTCGGAACAAATCAAAGCTCGTATCACGACTTTCGCGTGAACCACCGCTCTGGTCGAGTTTACGTTATCCGCCCTGTAAACGAGAGAGAACCCCTTGACTGCTTGCACATTTTTCTTTCGAGTTGACCTGGGAGGCCTGCATGGTGGTAGAACTAGGAAATGAGGATTCGAAACCCCACCTCATGAGCGGAGCGACGTTGAAAGCATATCGCAAACAGGGCGACACCTTGACAATCGGCGACGACGACTTCCCATCGTAATGTTTTGAGTTTCCGTTGATGACGGGAAAAAGGCCCAGCTCTTGCTTCGCAAAGAGTTGACCGTAATCTACACATTTACGTATGGCGCCGAGGGGGATGTCGATTCCGTAAGCCGTGTCCCATGATGACTGGTTCTGATACGGATGATACGACAGATGAGTTATTGAGTTATCCGGATACGAAAACCGCGATTCAACGGACAGAGCAGAGGATCGGCCGGACGAGAACGTACCTTGGCGCTTTTCAGAGTGAAAATCGAACATTTCTTCAACGATTTGCCTCTTGAGCACACGAGGAGCGAGCAAGCGTCACAGGAGCACATCTGGTTATCGAACAGATGCCACGGCAAGCACAATATGTTTCGAATGATGTGGGTCGCGATTCGGTGGTGCTGGCAAGGTTGGAGGGTCAGTCGAAGTTTCTCGTTGAGGGGAGATCGGGGTTCCTGGAATTGGAAACTACATAAGTGAGTCCCGGGGAGCCTCACTTCCGCGATGTGCGACTTTTCAGAACGTTCGGACATGAGCGGACCCGCACATCTAGATGCAGAATGATTTCCGGAGACTCACTTCACTTGAAGTACTTTCAAACCGACCTGAGAATTTTCTTTGCGGCCGTGGTTGTCGTCGAGATGAGCTTTCTCTGGAGCCTCGAGAGATATTTCCTCAGGGTTGAACTCTTCACCCTCTTGAATGACATCGATTTTCTCACACCGTCCATAGAGATCACAGATTACGAAACATTTGGAAGCGAAGACCTGGTCGCAGGCCACACCTTGGTCCACACCATTCACGATGAGCCTCATGCAGTACGACGAATCGAGGTGAATCCCGACACTCGCCCGCTCTTCCATGAGATCAAGATTCGGGCCGTAGTTCTCTTTCACCTGATTCCGAAAAAAACGGATTTTTACCGCGAATACAAAACGTGCAATCGAGTTATCGGAATTCATGCGACCCGAAATGTTCGGCGCGCGGGGAACGAACCTTTCTTCCGTCAACGTAGACTGATTTGCCAACGACGAGCCAACAAAGTTTCGTGAGATCGAAAACAGATGACGGAAGACACGACGGAACATCACCAAGAATCCCGATTGATAATGAAGATTTCCATTTGTTCGAGATTAAACGAGACAGACGAACGTTGAAAGTCTGACCGGCCTGTAGAAAGCAAAACAAAGCTATTCCCAGAACCAAAACTCCAAGAAGAGCCTTGCCAGTTGACGGACTGGAAATTCCGCCGATTATTGATCAACGTCTGTGCTCACCGAAATCGGCTGCGCGGAGAGAACAATGCCCTCGTTAAAAGAGTTGGTCCGTCGAGCCGTTTGATTCGAATTCGTCAGCTGAATGTTGGCACCATGATTGGAATCGAGGAACTTGTGAACGATCGCTTTCGCGGGGAGATACTGGAAAAACAACTTGTTGTTACGCGAACGGGACAAGCGACCAGTGGACACTGTCAATCAACCCCCTCATCAATAAAGAAACCAACCTCGTAGCAATTCGGAGTGTGTCGACTAGGAACAAACGAGCTACTGCATAACGAAACGCTCTCCACCGGACCAAAAAGATCAAAGACCGCGAACAAATCTCGCGGAAGATTTGAAACAGCCACCCCTTGGTCCTCGCCGTTCACGTAGATGTGCATTGTACCTGGATTCATTCGGGAATGAAAGAATCTCAGTCTCCTCTCAACAGCTTCTATTTGGAAGACCATCATGAAGCGCTGTTATTAATACTGCCAAGTCAAAATGCAATATACCATCGGCACAATGCTCCACACCAACTCGTTCTCCCGCAGTGGCTCTCAATAAAGCCGTGGAGCCGTAATTATCTCTGACTAGAGTTTCGTTCAAGTAAACCTGAGATGGAGGAAATATCAATGTTTTGGTCTGCCAGGCTCATGGGTGACTCATGCTATCCAGGTTGCCGAGAACGATTCCAGTAGGAGCGATGAACTCACTTTCCGTCCAACGACGAGATAGGTTTTGTAGGTATTATCTTCCAGCAGCTTTTGAAACGACCTGTAGCGAGACGCTCCGACTTTCGGATCTAGAGTCGTGAGACCAACGATCACGTTACCGGTCAGAACCGTGCTGTGGACCTGCAAAGAAAATTTTCAGAATCAGCTGTATCGCACAAGGTAATTCGTTGGCGGCTTGCATCATTACTCTCAACATACCTGTTCTATTTGAAGCTCAAAAAGTTCTTCAAGATCTAGGAGTCCGTGACTGAATATCAAGCCATTGTCGAACCCAGATATTCGACACGCTGACCGCGCATCGTTACGGAGAACAACATTATGACCACGCGAAGAATTCAACTGATGGTTCGCAGACATTGCTGAGGGGGGGGGGGGGCAGAGAGAAGGGTATTAGGTTGTTTCTCGCGAATTTCTACATAAGGTGGGGCCATGCGACAGCAGGCCGCATTTCGATATCGATATCGACCGACAGTACCTTGCGGACCACCGTTGGGGGAAACAACGGCAGTTTGTTGAGGCGTGTGCACGACACTGAGCCGCGCACACTGTCCGAACGTATCGATGACGGCCCATACTTTTGCAGGGACTCCGCTGCAAGCTGGACCCATGTCTCGACCATCTGCGAAAACCAATCAAAGAAATCTCGTAGGGAGCAGCAAGAGGAGCAGGTTTCCATTGGGGTCGATTGATAGGGTAAGCGAGTCGAATATAGCGGAAATGGCGGGAATCGCTCTGATTCTGAGGAAAGGGAACGTACCAAGGTAGAAGTGCAGTGATGAATCTTCTCTCCGCTGAACACCAACTTTCGTCCCGACTCGAACTAAGTCGAGATCAAAACTGTAATCACTGTTTAGGGTGGCGTCTCCGAAAGTCACGGTCGATCCGGATAGCAGGTATGCTTCCCGTCGACTACGGCCATCAGCGATACAGGAACCAAACTGCTGCTCCGGCGGTGTGCAAGTGACTCCGATTTCCAGAGAACCTTCAAGGAAGCAGAGTTGTTTCCAGCCGAATTGCTTCTTGCTTTAGTGTAACTCTGTGTGAATCATTTGGAGTCCTTGCCCGCCGAACCTGCTCCCAGACATACCGTTCCAACGATCTTCCACCTCCTCGACGACAACCTCGAATATCTCGTTATCTTTCAAGGGACGGTTCGTCGAGACCGATGCCATGTTCAGGTCTTTTTGCGTATCCGCGCGGACAGCTGTCAAACCATTATTGAGTACCAAAGCTTTCGAGCCATGGCACGATGAGTGGAATCGGAGATCAAATTGAGGATCTTCTGGAACTGCCGGAAACAAATCCACTCTCAGAACCTATAGGCCTCTCGACCTTGATCGACCGAGGCCGAATTGACTCAGGTGCCGGATTCAATCCAGCTATCGATGATTCGGACGGCTTGTTAATTTATACTTGATCGAAAACGCACGTGTGTCTGGCTGTACGAGGCTGACCACACAAGTTTGGGGAGCGAGTCCACCCAACAGTACGGCACCGACGCCCCACAGGGGAAGCGGAGCTCCCTTCAAGGCGACCCCAAGATCCCGGTCATTGTAGTAAAAATGAACTCCAGCTTCCCGTGAAATATAGACGCCGATCCGGTCCTCTTTCTGTGGAGCGGAATGTGATTATCGCAGTTGATACGAGACTACTCCCGATCCCTTGTAGCGGCAGGACATATACGGAAATACGAGGGAAATAGTGCGTCGACAGCGTTGACCGGAAATACCTTGACTTGAGTGACAATGTTTCTGCCGTAATTCGGCTCGATGAAGTTCCCGTCGAGCGACAAGCCGCGCGAGGGAAAGAACCAAATTCCATTCTCATGGGAGATGTTCTCACATTGGGCTCTCATGGCAACGCCGATAGAAATGTTAGCACCCAGCGGGAGCGCAACCAGCCTCAAATAGAAAGTTTCACCTATTTGCAATGGACGCTCCGTGAGCAGGGTCGCCGATTGCACGCTCCCGCTACTCCTGAAATTACAGCAACGACATTCAATTTCCAAGCTTCGAAATAGGCTTCTTCCTGTTTTCGGTATTCGCCCGCTCCAGGGAAGATCTGCCGGCTTACACAAAAGTTGCAGTTCTGAGATCGGTTGAGAAAGCTACCGAGTCCGTCGCGGCAAAGCAGAGCGGACGTTCCGCCCAGCATTCTTGTTCCAAGTTGTGCCAGTCGATCAGACCTTCCTCCTGAAATGGCCGAATTAGAACTCCGAACCAGATTCCAACTAGGATCGCTCTAAAACAGGTGAAGATCGAACGAAAGTCACCGACATACCTCTTCGACGTCTTGGGAAACGACAGAAACTTTGGCCGCTCTCCCGTAGAGGTCGATCACGGCGTACACACTCTCGGGAACATCGGTAGCCACAGCACCTTGGTCGGCCCCGTTTATCATAAAATGTAGATGGCCGTTTGAGCGACGCATGATTCCGATCGTATCCCCGGCCTGGAAAAGCTTCCATTGATCAGAATCGGGAACTCGTTCCAGCGTTCGGGCGTCCCGGTAGAGCCAGCCTAGTGCTCGTCATTGGCGGTGTTCTCAAGTGCCGCTCACCTGCAGATGCTCAAGGTCACCGTGGGAGAACACTGTTTTCACACGACTCAGCGTCTCGGGATATTCGAATCGCTCAGGGTTTTGAGTTGTGACCCCAACCTCCGCAGACCCGCTCCATTTTGGAACTATCACATCAAAACGGATTTCGAAAATCTCGTTATCCCTGACGATAGAAACGGAACGTCAGTGTGAACCGCGTCTCGACCTGAGACTCGGAATGGGAATGTGTTCTTGAAATGAGGATTACATTTGCCCAACGACAAGCAGAGCTCGAACACGTGCGGAGCGAAGCAAACCTTAGGGGTCGATTGCTCATCACAATGCCGTTGTTGAAATGTTGAGAAGGGTGGATCCTCTCGGCGGACATCCTGTCAGGAGTGAGGTTGATGTTGCTGCCGCACTTATCGTGGAATCGCAGCGATTCTTCCTCCGAATCGAGCAGTCCAGAAGAAGATGAAACACGACCAGACGATCTGTACCTCATGAACTGAAAATCACGGAGTCGAGGTGGCGCCCCGCTCTGATAAGCTGCCGGCGGGGAGAGTCCCCCGATGATACAGTCCAGGCCGGGAACGATCTGGTCCGTCAGCGGAAGGGAGTTCGGGGAAGCCAACGAGAAGAGGTCTGCCGAGTAAAATAGTCGTCACTAAACTGTACGCACTGCAACCAATAGTTGTATCTCTCCCATACCTCACCAAATTTGCATTGAACTCACTCATTGTGTCCACTGATACGGGTTCACTGATGGTGACCTGTGCGCATTTTCCGTAGAGATCAAGGATGACGAAAAGGCGGGAGGGAGTATTGACGGCAGCCACTCCTTGGTCGATCCCGTTCACGACGAAGTGTAAGCTGCCGTCAGATCTGCGAACAACCCCAACGCTGTCTCCGTCTCCTAATCTATCGAGGTCTTCGCGGCCGTACTCTTCAATGATTTGTCGCCCGTTGTAGAAAACGTGCGACCCAGTGTAAATCCAGGTGCAACCTTTGAGATGAGCAGCCGAGGTCGGGAGAACGCCGGGGAAAAGACGAGGATCGGTCGCGGTGACACCGATCTGAATACAGCCCGTCCATGTAGGGACCTGCAACCGGAGGAGGCTTGATGAAGTCAAGCTTCTCTCCTGATACGTAACTTTGTGGAAGATCGAGGAAACGGGCCAGCCTTCACTTGGTGTTTGAGGAGAACCTCCGAAAAAAAAGTGGGAAACGGGAATTCATAGTCTCGGAAGGATTGAGGTTCGACCGAAAAGGCTCATGAGTGGATCGGTTTCCTCCGTCATGTTGCTACGTACAGTCGTATTATAAGCGCTCCTACCATGGCATCGATGGTCGCACAAAGAATGACATTGTCCTCAAGACTTTGAGCGGTGAACACGATCCCGTTATCGAACTTTTCTCGGGCTTTTCGTCTCGTCGCCGTTCGTCTATCCTGCAACCGACCCTCGAATGAATCTCGAGCTGACCTCGCATCTGAATCAGTTGCTTCTCTTCTGATTGATAGAAATAGTATCGGAGAGAGCGACTGTATGCAACTTACTGGTGACAACTCTACGAGAACGCCGCATGGTTCTTCTAACAGAGTCAGAGGAGGCATTTACTGATCTGTTTCAGCTCCGGGTCGTCCTCGACCTGTGAAGAGTCCGTTGTTTGTGAATTGCAAACAAAAATCTCAACACTTATCCAGAGATGCACTTCTGACTGTCTACGGATAGGTTCGCTAGGCCCCAGAACGATACATCATCGCGTTGCGGGCTTCGACCGATGGAACAGCTGCTGGATTTTTGCCGATCTGAATTCGATCATATGATCCACAGGAACCAACGCTGTCAGAGACCGACCGACATGAGAAACTCGTCGTTATGGGCGCATACTCACAATTTCAAGGCATGTTGTCCTGATAGAATACAAGACCACCTACACATCCATGGGTCCTGCCACTTCAAGTGAAGATAAGAACTCGAGACTTCACCAAGAAACATTTATATCCAAGAGATGTGACCCACTCTGTCGTCTTGCTCCGCAGGAAGTCTTTACAGCAAGAGGGAGACACGCGATTCCGGAGAAGAGCAACGGTATCTCGGGTGAACCGAGACAAGTTGGATAACAGCAGCGTTTAGTTGAGAAGGGGAAATCTGCGGGAAACACCGTTCCTCAGGAACGGACCCAGGGAATGATGAAAATGTTTGCGACCACACAGAAGATGGAAACGCTGATGATGATGATCTTTACTGTGGTCAAGTCCAACCCGTGGGCGTCTCACTGACCAGGTTCACATCGTGACGAACGTCAGAAGTGTACTACACATAGACTATGAATCCGATTCTTACGCTCATCGGACGGCTTGCCATCAAATTATCTGACTGCCGAAACGATCACTCTTCTCTGCGAAGAGAGACCGTTCAAAAGTGATTTGAATACCTCGAGCACCCGAAAACAATCAGTGATCGCACAATGTACGGACGGCTCTTCCGACATTGAGCGAAGCCGATATCACCGAAGATCCCCGATATTCTTATCGCCGATACACGTGGAGAGGAGCCAACTGGCTCCGGTTTCACGGATGACGGTTCCACTGGCGATTCCCAGCCGAAATTTCCCCTGATCGCTTTTCTTATATTCTGACACACCTACAGCGACTCCCCAGTGAGCCCGACAGAGTGGCCACGTTTCTTGACTTCTTCATGGGCAAAACTTCTCCGAACCCACTGGATGCTGAGAACGAGAGCTTCGAGTCTGGCAGGACGCGAAGACTCGTGTCGGTTGCCCCGGCGACGCGGCCAACAAACCACTGAGCAGAGCATTCGCTTCGTCAGTCCTGGTGTACTTTTTCCGACAGTCTCGAGATTCTGTCTTGCTTGCCATGGACCACATTCCTGACTTGAGTGAAATTCAGAGTGAATCTCTGGCTTTGCAAGTTGCAGATGCACCCCTCGTCCCGGTTTCAAGGATTATAAAACCTAGCCTGGATACGAATGGAAGCTTCGAGAAGAAGATTGCTGCAGCCGCCGGTGTTCATATTGAGACGAATCTGCTGACCCGTTTCTTAGAGCCAGCCTCACATCTAAACGAGGTAGACAAGCCGTGGAACTATCAGAGCTTGCACCAAGCCATAAAGAACAGGCTGCAGGCGGACTGAAAACTCGGTGAACTTGATTCTTCTCGCTAGGGAGCGGTCATCACGGTGCGCCGAGAATCCCGAACCCGACAGTATCCAAGACGCTACATATACCGTTGCTTTACCAACTCACGATCGCTGAAATCTCTGGACAGTTATCGCATGTTCATCGCTGATATTGAACCGAAAACGTAACGAAGCCGCGGCGAAAGCGCGTGCGCATTTAAATGCACTCAGGAAACAACAATAAATTATTTGAAATTCCGATCAACGTTCATTCGATGGTCACGAGAATCGATTGCGACATTTTCCTGACAGAGTTTTGTTCAGCTTCACCTCTGAGGTTTCGCTTCGGCTCTCCCTACTCGGAGAGGGAGAGCCGTGGAATTGGGCCCCGATGTCCGTGGAACACTCACGTGCGATTCGGAGAACAGTAATTTCGCATCACTGTGGCCAAACGCTCTCAAAACTCATTCGGGGTACCTCAGAGGGAGATCTCAGGGGACCCACGGCTGACTCAGAGTCGCTAGTTCATCAACGTTCATGGGAGATGGCTCTGCATAGTAATAATAGGAACTCCGGGAGTTACCGTTGGTTTGTTCGATCTTCATCCTCTCTCCACGAGCAGTGCCTTTCCAACTCTCTTCCTTGGCAGGGGGTCCGGTGACTGCCTAATGCACATGCACTGCTGTAACCATGCAGCCAGTTTGGCATTTACGGGAAGAAAAATGAGACGAGTGAAAGCGATGGAGTCGGAGTCGTTGCATTTGAACTCAGACACTCATGCGGTCCCGGGGGAGAATGCCAACTGAGGTCTCCCCCTTAGGTTGCTGGATCCCTTGACTGATAGCAAGAAAAACATCGCGGAACCTTGTTGCGACCCTAGGGACTCTCAACAAGTTCTGAGTCCTGAATGATATCAGCCGGCCCCGTTATGACCCCGTCAGAGTGGGCGCGGGCTGAACGATGATGTGACTCTGGTCAAGGCAAGTCAAGACGGAGCGATTTCCAGCAATCCCCGATTTGACTTTGAGCACTCTCTGCAGCAAGCTGAGATCCGTTCAAGTTCCGGAGGAACCCGCTGCACTCCTGGGCCTGTCTTGTTGATATCTGCGCGTTACCGGTTGATGAGGCGTCGAGGACAGTTCCGAGATATTTCGCTGACCTCTTGGCCCCTGAGAGGTGAGAATAAATGTACCGATTTCGACGCTGAACTGCGCCAGGGATGCGGTGAGGGGCAGACTGCCTCGTAGTTCCATATCGGAGCAACTCAAGTCTTCGTGGGGTGCTGATAGGCGCGTAGGCAGAAATATCCTCGACAGGGGGGACTGAATTTATTTGTTTCCTCCTCTGATAGAACGTTTGTACGGCAAGCGTCACCGCGGAGCACTCCATGCGGAAAACATTCGACCTCAATTCTTTCTCGTCCACTGTTGAATGAAAACACTATCGACTGGGAGCCATCACATCACATGGACTTATTGTTTCGCGAATGACACGGAAATCGCCACCTACGATCCAGAGAAGAACTCGAGGAGCAATACAGAGCAGAAAATTGAGTTTCCTCAGATCTTGTACCAGTTCATCGAGTTTTTCTTCAGGAGTCACGCGAATGTATTGGTGCACGTGCAGTGGAGTCAGTCCGTTCAGCCTTTCCTCGGCCCTGACTGACACAAGGTAGGGTTTCAAGGCTCGCACTCCTCCATTTATCGATTCTCAGGGCGCCCGGTCTCACAAAGTCATCCCATTATTTCGATACGGGGATATGATCGAGTGGCCTTATGAGGTGGATCGACGGTCGTATCCCTCGATCCAAGGTGGATCGCAGAGTTTCGCTCACTCGCGGAGGCTTGTGATAGCTGACTTTATGATCTATACCGTTGATTTTGGGTGGTGCGGGTCGCAAAAGGTCCTGAAAACGAAAGAATTCTCAGATCCGGATCGTATTTGCCAGTGACCCATGAGGTCTCAAACTATGAGCACCCCATGTGATATGAACGGGAAGAAGTGGATTCGCAAATTCTCAAGCATCATCACGAGAGATTCTTCTCTCCCGGGCACTCCGAACTCTCGGACACCTTACCGCTAATCTCCGGGCAGTTCTCCCTCGATTACCGAGTACTCGAGCCATGCTCGCTCGGGTATATCGATCGCAAGCGACGTGGTTTATGAGGATTACGATGCTCTGCAAAGGAATGTATCAATCAAGAATCTGGCTGTAAAGAACACAGGATCCGACATAATTCGCTGAGCAAGGAGGGAGCGTTCGAAATTCCTCCTTCCCGGGCTATGAGAACCTACCGCGGCCGAGTTGAATGAGAAGAACAGGACTGAGAAAGCGCCTTGATCCAATTGGATTATGGAGCCGAAGATCCATTGAAGGCCCACGAAAAATGTCGTCACGCCCAAGGATCGAATCAAACGAGGCCTGGCTGTTAGGTGTTGTGGGAACTTGGCCGCATTCTCGGAGAGATAAGAGATGCGGAATTCGTACACGACAACCGCTGTGACGTTGATGAAAATCATCCCCTGCGTTTCGTTGAAAAGATTTTCTAGCCCATGCTCCACACAGCTGCAATCGTTAATGTGGGGCTCACCCATGAGTCATGAGAGATCCGAACTTACTATGACGGGTCCCAGCATCAGCCAACCAGCGCCGGTTTTCATGTCTAGAACACACAGCTGTTCGAACTGCCGATAATCTTCGCGAAGTTTCACGTATCCTGCCGCTGTGAAAATCAGAGGAAGCGAATATCCGATCGTGACGTAGAATAAGGACATAGAAGGAGCGTCCTCTGAGAAAGACGCATGCATGAGGAGGACCCCTTCAAGAGCAGAGAAAGTCACTGCGCAAAGGTACACGAACTGAAGCTGTGCTCCAACAGCCGCACTACATTGGGTCTGGAAGAGAGCATCTCTTGGTTGGATGCAGGTGAGGTGCTGGGCACCGTGGGGGTTTTACTCGCTCAATCGATTTCGGAGAGTATCATGTTTTTGCTACTCACGGAGGATATGACGAGTGAAAGTTGGCCCACGCACAGCATCGCGCAAACGTGTAAATGGAGAGTGCTGCGAACACTCTCAAGGAACCTGAGGAGTAAAGCGGTGGTTGGAGCAAGGACGGAGATAGAATAAAAAAAAACAGGGTTGCAATACATATGAAATCGTCTGGGCACTTTGCCAGAAGACGGATGGAACTCACTCAGTACAACAGAATGCCCACAGGCAAACGCCCAAGAAAAGAGCATTGATGGGGGCTAACGCTATGGTAGCGGTACGGATTCCAGACCAGGCCGTGACATTTGTTCCGTTTCCGACGTCCGGTATGTCCGAGGTTGTCGTCAGAGGTTCTACAGTGGTCTCATTCATTGCAGCGTCCTCGCCGTTTGACGTTGTCGTTGTCGATACTTCGGTGGTGTCATTCATTATAGCGTCTCCATCAGGCGACATTTCCGACACTGTCTCCAAAGATACTCCGGTGGTCTCATCCGGCGGGTACTCATCAATTGCAGTATTCTCGTCTTTCGACGTTGTCGTTTGCGATATTTCGGTGGTCTCATTCTCTATACCGTCTTCATCAGCCGACATTTCCGACACTGTCTCTTCGGTTCTGATAATGACAGTGGCGTTTCCGCTTTTCACAGCTCCATTGTGATTCACATCGCCCCGAAGTCGAGCTCCAACAACTGTGTTCCCTGCGCTGAACTGGAATCGTTGGAGGATTAGTCATATTGCCTGTATAGAAATGTAAGGTATGGGGTCCTCAAACAGTGCGACCCGGACGGAAAGACCCATCCTCAGAGAAAAATCCAGCCACAAACAGTGGCAATACAACCTGTCGCCGGAAAAGTGCGTCAACAGGGGAGTCAACCTATGTTGACTCGAGTTGGAACGACATGACTAGATCAGTAAATGAAACGTCTCAATAGCGCTTCCCGTGGAAAATCCCCCATTCTGGCATGTACCCAATAAATCCCCCTTTTATAGAAAGACCTAAGAGACTTCCGAGCTTCAGTGTAAACCGCTTGGGGATATGAGTCAGAGACGGAGACCCAAAGAGAACGAAAAGTAATGGGATAGAAATGAAACGTGCCAAGTGATTGTCCAAAGTTCGGAAACAAGGGAGGATTTCCCATAGGGAGAATGGTCCGCGCACATCAGGATCAGTGAGTACAGGGTAGTCAAATCAGGTCGAGATTTGGTTGTGCCATTTCTGTTTTGACTGTTCTTCAGAGCTCAGAGGGCAAATTCCGGAAATCCTTCCCGCAAAATGTAGCTCATCCATCCGACTACGCGTTTAGAATAATCAATTGCCTCTTCCCAATTTTGCTCCATTCTCATCTCTATTTCACGGAGATTGGCGAATTATTTTTCACTCAAATTCAGAGGGGCCGGAAACTTTCCCCGGTGGCGCAGCTAAGTTCGCTCGGTGTGATGTGGAAGGGTGTCCATCTGACGAAGAAAACCTGGCAGCACCAGCATCCCGCTCTCAACTGGGAGGAACTAACGAGCCTAAGCATGAGAAAGTCGCCATGAAAAATCGTTCGTTTCTGGTGTTCTCGTCGGGAACTGACCACCGATGCGTGAGTCGAGTTTTGATGGATCGAAGGAATCGACCAGAAAATGTCTACTCGATTGGATGGGAGTAAAGATACGCAACTTTAGCATGGGGCTCGTGACCAGAAACCAGTCTTCAAGAAGTTACAGTGCTCTCTCCGGTCAAGTTTGAGAGGTTCCGCCGTACCCTCTGTGGTGGCGACTTTTTATGACTTGGCCCGTGGGTTCTTCTCAGTTGAGAGCGGGATGCTGGTAACACCGGGCACTTTTTGTCCGATGAACACTCCTCCACATCACACCGAGATAACTCAGCAGCGCTGTGGAAGATTGGCGAGCCCTCTGAATTTGGGCGGAAATTTCTTCCGCAACTTGATGAAAAATGGAGATTGAAATGAAGCGAAGAACGCTAAAGGCAATTGGTCCAAGCTCAGAAATGCAGTCAGGTGAATGAGCTACATTTTGCAAAAAGAAGTCCCGGAATCCGCCCACTGAGCTCTGAACAACGAGTCGAATGGGAAATCGCGAAAGAAAATTCCTGACCTTATTCGATCACCCCGTACAGTGCCGCGGGACCTCGTTCGACAATCAGGAAGCAAATATTACAAATAGGGATGACGGAATACCCCAGTCAGATCAACGGCCAGCGCTTCCTTCCAATTTCGAGAAGGAATGGGATAGGGCCCTTTCATCGAGGAGACACAGTGACTTTTCCATATAACACTTGAGGTGGCCCGATTGTCAGCAACTCATCGTGCGTCCCGTAGGCGGGCAACCCCTCGCCGGAAGGCTGAACGAACGAGTGAGTGTTTCCCATCCTGAGTGGTTATATTCAATGCATATATATGAGGATATTCTCATTTTTTCGAGAGTCAATCGACCGGAAGACCTACCCGAACTCTCCCTTTCTTGTTTGTGTGATTCGGTGGCCGCGCATCCCTCACGTAGGCCAATCCTGACACAGGCTCACAGACGAAAAAGCGCTTCAAACGACAGCTTCCAAGTGCCCTGAAGGTGCTCATCCCAGCAAATCGAGAGCGAACCCGCAAGACTGAACACAGTCCCCCCGGAAAATGCCTGAAATAGGGAACACAATTTTCGTCTTTCAAACATCACAGCGAGGTCATATGCCACGCGTCAGCACAAACAAACCTTCCAGGTAGGAAAAACGAGGCATCGAACTCGATCTTGCCTAATCCGCTGAGAGTCTCCTCCAAGAATTCTGCCCGTGGTGCCCTCAAGCGGAAACCAAGTCTTTTGCAGAAAGCTACAGCATCCGGATACGAGAGAGCCCTTGGATAGTCCAACCGAGATGCAGGAATGGAAGCTCCGTTGACCTCTGCAATTGACTTACACTCGGTAACATCGAGCAGCTCAGAGCTTATATGAGGAACCAAAGGACGGAAACTTCAAGATCGGGAACGATTGACGATCGATTGGCGACCTGTCCCAGTGAGTATGAGAGTCGACCTTCAAGATATGGCAATACCGCTCTGAGCTCCTTCCCACCCACCTGAAAACGTCGCGCAACAAAGCACCAGAAGCAAGACTGTTTGTGAGATTTTTTCTTCCATGTTCTGCAGTGTCTCCGACCACTTCTACACAGCGCAGTTGACACATTCATTGCCCGGGGCACACGCCCGTCTTCCATCCCACGACTTTCTCTAATCCCTCTCGTAATGCCTATCACGGATGTTCCGCGGCGACTCTCGTTAGACTACTCCACGTGTTTTCCGCCTGGGGCTGTGGTAGGCTCATGCCTCGCCGATCGGGGGAGACGTGGGAATATGTCGCAGCACGGTGCGCGATGGCACTGAATATTCATATCTGTGGGAGATGTTTGGCTCCCGGTGAGTTTTGAATCCAGTGGCGCAATTCGGAGGAAAAATTGGAGGGCAGTCCGCTCCAGGCGACAGCTTGCCTTCCTTGGGACCTTTCCTGTTCCCCTGCAGAACGGCATTCCCCGAATAGCATCTAGCTTATGACACCATTTTGATAAATAAGTTTCCTTTGAAGATTCCCATGCAAGCTATCGGATGAGCTCCGTGAAACACCGCGAAGGCATTCGAAGCGGCCGTAGGAGTTTTCTGTGTGACAAGCCCTAAGGGATAACAAAAGCATGACACTCGGTGCTGTACGTGTGGGGTGAATGATTTCTCTCTTCGTTTATTCGGCCGGTTAGGATCCGCTTCCCCGAAACCCGTTGTCAACCGCGCCAGTAGCGAACTTAGCCGGTACCAGCAGGCTACGGAGTCGCTTCACGCAGTGCGAAGAAGCTTGAGGCATCAGTCACACCCGTTTTCTAACCCCAGACTTGTGAAGGTGAACCGTTTATCGCGGGACCTTGATTTTTCGCTCGGGAACATTTTTCCACCAACTGCATGGGATAGTTCGAGGGATTCTATGAGCAGTGGCGTATCTTGCTCAAGCGGCGCCCGGGGCAAACAGGCGAAAAAGCGCCCAGGGGTTCTTTGAGGGGCTTTTGATGCTCAAAAATGCTAATCTCACACTCGCAGGAAGATCTCTTGCAGCTGGCCATTGTTACGGCGATGGTAAGAACTTACATAGCAACGCGCTGGTCCAGAAACACGCTCTCAGCATCGTATTGGTTGATGAAGCTGAGGAGTCCCACTGAAATCGCCATACGCGCATGCTCACTGGCACGGACCAACATTGCACAGTAATTTATCTCTTTACGGAGTTTCTCCTATAGATCGAGCTGGAACTCTGATTCTGCGCCCCTCACCTCCATGGGTCGCGATTCTTTTGTGGAATTGAATTCCTGCTCCACTGGAGGAGATTGACAGAACTTCGAATCCGTTTGTCTACAGCTTTGCCCCGTCGAGAGATAGAGATGCGGAATCGTACCTCCCTCAGCCCTCTGGTGCATGCTCCTGTGCCTGAGATGAGGCGAGTCTTTACTCTAGTCAAAGACATTTATGGAACTCCATCTCTTCCGCGCCCCTCAGCTTTGCGGCTTGAACGGGATTCGAAGTCATCTGGGGCGCGATTCCAATGCAGACACGGGTATGGATGAACTTCAACTCCGATTTTGCGCCCCTCAGATCTCTGTGGAGTTCATCCGTTTGGAAGACGAATCAAGTTCATTTTGCGGGTACGGCAACGGGAAAAATATAAACTACGGTTTTACGCCCTGAAACTGCGTGCCCCAACAGCATTTCGCCCGCTGACTGAGCGCCCCATCAGTGTCTCGCCCGGGGCACGAGCCCCGTCTGCCCCCCCCCCCCCCCCTATTGATACGCCACTGTCTGTGAGCATCGTCTCTTTACGAAAGAAGAACGTTTCTGCGGAGCAACACATGTGAATGCATGAACAGCTCCCTCTTGATTGGTCCTGGATGAAGTTGCAACAAAAGAATAATGTGCGAAATTCGCCCCGCTCGGACGGAGCACTCGAAACCAAGCTATTCAGAGCGACCACATCAAAACGAAGCAAACCGAAGAGGGTGACACGGCATAAAATGAAATTTTATGGCGATGAATCGGATGACAACGAAGTTCGGGCCGGTGCGTGTGATTGATTACCATGCGCCCATGTCAAATGTTTCCTTAGTGGCTCCTCCTCTCCGGCCTTGCCATGACAGGTGATCGCGTGGAAACTCTCATGTTCTCCCAACTCCCAACGAGGCCACCCTCAAGGTGGAATGCTTCGCTTGCTTGATCCTCTCAAACAAACCATATGCGAGGCCTTACTCCGATCGTGGGAGCGACCGTCCCGGCAGAGGAAGGGAACGGAACCTCTACGAGCCCAGAAATTCACAACTTATCAAGTGAATACAGAGGAAATCTCGGGCTTCTCCGCGTCGAATCGCACGTGGGACTGGCCTTCACCGCGAAATAGCTTAAACTCTATTTCCTGACAACCTGTATTTCCATGTTCTCGTGTTGTCTCGGACCGGGAGAGGTTAATTGCATCCTGCCTGCCTGCCTGTGATTCGCCCACGCAAACCCAGAGTCGGCAGCGGGCGCAGGTCGGAGTCACACTATCCACGAACAATTTTTGCCGGGGGCTAGCTCGTCAGGCGCGGTCGGATTCCTTGGAAACCTGCGAGATGACCCGAATAATCTCCGACTTGGGCTAGATCTCATAGCAATCTTCGCGCACACGTCGGATCTCAGGTTTTGGATGATGCTCCTATTCGTTGCACGATCGCCGGGGAATATCCTCAACTCCAATCTAGGATATCTGTTTCGGGAATCTATCATGAAGCAGGCCGCGGTGACAATAAGTTCTCTTGGTCCCATACGGAGCCCGGCGTTCAGGCCTTTCTAGTCTGTCGACCAGCGGTTCTCGTAGTCCCAGTTTCGTCCATGCGATTATCGCTGGAAGCATTCGGGGCTATCTACCTGGAACACGTTCACAACCTGTCAACACAACCAATGGGTTGAGCATTCTTCCTAGCGTTGTAGAAGTCTTTGTTGTTTGTTCCTCTTCCAGAGTCGTGGTCCAGACAACAGACTACCGATTCGGCGGTCATCGTTGAACTCTGTCCTGAGAGCGACTGAAAGCAGGATATTTCTCCAGCAAAAACAATCGCGGGTTCGGTCAAGCGGAGGCCTTTAGCGATTTCCACTGCGCCCCTCCGAACGCGAGTGTTGGGTTAGTAGACGCTAACCCAAGACGGCAGGAAGCTTCTGCACTGCAAACTCTGATTGATCTGCTGCAAAAACCCGAAGAGCCTTTCAGGATTCTTCATTAGCACTGCTATCAGGTGTGTTCCGTGAAATCTCAGGCTTATTTTCGTCGGTTCACGTATGTGCTGGCACTGATTTGGGGCTGGAATTTTCGTTGGAGTCGAGCTTCGTACAACTTCAATTTTTCGAGAGTATTGGTGCGGGCGCAAATGATCCGGTCATTTATAATGGTTTGATGCGGCAATTGTGATCTTGTCAGTCTAAAATAGTGGCTGCGTGATGATGCTGGGTACGTGGTCCAGCTCACTATTTGTACACTGCACTCGTACGTCACCAACCTTGAAACACGAACGAAATCGTATTGAGATACGTTCGTTCATTCACCGAGCTATCTGCCCTTTTTGTCGGCTATTCATCGAGCCATGGGAGAAATACTACATTCCGGTATGAGTGCGAAGTGTCGTTCTGCCAGGAGTGTCATATTGCGTCTCGAATCATTTTCGCTGTCACGAACCGCTAGACGTTCCGATGTACCATGCTGATTTTCGCTCGGCCGAGATGCATGTGAGTGGCCGAAGAACCTCCAGATGTATGCTTGCTGAAACTTTCCCAACACTGATGGTGAAGTATGCTCTATCTCGATAGTGCAACCTCTGCGATTGTGTCCTGGCCGCGAATAACTCCAACCACTCCTCCCAGTCGCCTTCAACACACTCCTCATCGTGACAAAAGTTTAGAATATCAGAGTGATGGTGAATGTCCCTATATATTGGCTGGGTTAGAACGAGAAATTATGGCTAGCGAGGCATACAGTCTCCTCCGGAAAGAATCCCGGTTCTTCCTAGCTCTTGACTCTGGTGAGAAGTGCTAGTGATCGCGGCGATCCTCGTTAGAGTGCCGCGAGATTGAATGAGCTCCCACGAAAATTTCCTCGTTGTTCCCCAGGACTAACCGCCTGACTCTCGTTCTCCTCAGGTTACCTGAATCAAATCATTATTGATCTGGTCAACTTGATGCAAGCATCCTGAGGAGTCGAGAAGTATATTTTGTTGAGAAATATCCACCCGACATCCTCGAGATGTTCGGACAGAACAGACTGCGGTCCGCCCAGCGGGAAAAGGTGCGTTCATTTATCAATTGTACACAGACCGGGGAGAAAACTGCCATCTACTGCCTTCAAGTCAACGACTGGAAGCTGGAGCAGGCCAGTGATTCATATTTTGCCAATCCTGATTTCTATCATCGGCAAGACCCGAACTTTAACAAACAGGCGAACGCTGATAGGAAGAAACTGGATCAACTATATCTACGTTATCGTGGTAGGTTGAATCATCCTCGAATCAGGTGTCGACGGTGTACAGTCGATTCTTCTTTCAAGATATTTCACGATGAGCATTGTTGTGAAGGACCTCCCTTAAAATTCTTCAGATCCGTCAGACGATAAAATTGCTGTTGACGGAGTCAGAAAATTGCTTGAAGATTTGAGACTTGAGCCTGATAATAAGCAAGTTCTCTTATTGGCATGGAAGTGGAAAGCCGCAGTCCAGTGCGAGTTCTCGAGAGAGGAATTTTATGGAGGTGGGTTCGTTTACAGTTCTAGAACAGTTGTCCTATGTCTGACGCTCGATCTGATCTGATACGTTTCGGCGCACTCGGATGTCTTCCAATGAGGAGCGGGAACCCATCGGTAAACTTTCTACGTTCCCTGCGTAGGAAGCTCGCGGATCATCATTATTGGGAGATGGTTCCTCCAACGCCGGGAATCTCCTGCTCAGAATCATTTTAATTCTTCCAGGCATGGCGGAAATGGGATGCGACAGTGTCGACAAGTTGAAATCGAAGTTAGCTCTATCTGAGATGGAAATCAATGACTGTCGGAAGTTTAGAGATTTTTACAACTTCACGTTCAATTACGCCAAGAACCCGAACCAAAAGAGCCTCGGTGAGTTTCCTCGGCGTCGCTCTGACGTCGATCACTCCTCGGGGAGCAGAACAGCATAATTTTCTCCGAGCGGCTGCAGTTCTTTACCAGTTTGGGAACCTTTCCAGATCTGGACATGGCACTAGCGTACTGGAACATTGTTTTAGCTGGTCGCTTCCGGCTGCTTCCGCAGTGGTGTGAATTCTTGGAACGGAATCACAACCGCTCAATACCTCGAGACACCTGGAATCTTTTACTGGACTTTTCTGCCACGATTAAAGAAGACCTCTCGAATTACGACCAAGAAGGCGCGTGGCCAGTGCTCATCGATGAGTTTGTCGACTGGCAAAGAGCTAGGCTCGCCCAGACTAGCTAAGCTCTCATAGGCCGAATTAGATCTTCAAAGAAGATGTGAATGTTTTTAAATGACTATGTCACGATATCAAGCTGAGAATGATAACATGTTGTTTGGAGAGAGTCGGGTAACTGAGACCTTGGTAGCAGCTTAACGCACCTCAATGGCTGTACGGGTGCGAGTGTACATTACGATGCCCGACATTGTGAATAATAACAGTAAATTGACCAGCCGGCTTGATTCGCGATTATTCCTTTGTTTGATAGCGACATTGTCAGGGCGAATGTCCATCCGCATCATCCAGCACTGGACTTTTGCCAAAATTTACTATTAGTAACAACAGTAACAAGCCGCGGGCATTCAGGGCGAAAGGTTTATTAAGAAGCGCTACTCAAGACTGTGATCAATGCACGCGGGAGAGCGATGACTATTGGCCGCACAGGTGAATCTCATTTAAAATTGCTCCTCGAAGCTCATCTGAGATTAGTCTTCATCATCGGAGGCTGGAACCAACACTTCGGGCAGCTCTTGACTCCTCAGAAGACCTCGCTTCGCTTTCACTTGATTTTGTACAAGGATTCTGGCCATGTCGCTCACAGGCTGAGATGTTCTGCTAAACGAGTCCGCCTGCAGAGTTTCGCTGAGCCGCCCCCTGAATAAATGGATAGGATACGGGAAACTGACTTCGAAGAGCAGATCAGAATTGAGATCATTGAAATGGACAAACCTGTGACCTCGAATCACTGACCTAGTTTCACTCTCTTTCTGTGTTATGATATGATGAATTTCTTCGTTGGATTCGAGGAGGTTTTCGAACTCCTCGTCCGAATCGGCTGCTCGAAAACGTTTCGGTTCACAGACCGTGTCTTGTTCAAAAGCGGAAACCATCTGAGAGAGACGACGCATATGATTAATGCCAACTTTCATTCTCGTGCGGTTCGTTTCTCGACGAGTTGAATTTATTAGGAAGGATGATCCACTTACACGTTGCAAGTGGGACTGGGTCGGTCTGCCCACAGTGCGAATACTCAGCTCGTTGCCTCTCAATACTCGTTGGGTTTGATTCTCCTGGTGCGGAAAGGATAACAACAGGATTAGTACAATGCGCTCCGTGTTCCCCCGAACAATTCATCGGACTATTCCAAGCACTCTAGTCTTGTGATCTGAGGTCGGCGAGAATTCATTTTGAATATCAAAATAAAGATACAGAGAAAGCTGCAAGATGCTATCCCACCTGTACAACATCAGGCGTGCTTTCATCGAGGGTGGCGAAGACGAAAACTATTTTCACCCCCGAGAGACTTCCGGATGACAACGTGACTATTACATGGGCTCCTGGCCTGCGAAACCGAGAAAATTTTCAGTGCTGTGTCAGAGGATATGATCACTGAGGATATGCTATGAACGTCGTGACTGAGAGGGTTCTGAAATGAATCATGAGAGCACTTTCATTAGCTTCAGCGTAACTCACCGATCGTATCGGATGTTCACATCGAGTTGCTGACCTTCACTGAAGTTCAAAATTGTCTTGAAGGTTTTCAACGAAAACGTTATGTCCATAGCCTGCCAGAGAACGATTTGATACTTATTCCGTCCGGAGAACTTCTCACTAGAAGTATCGTGCCTCTTTCTCATCAGTTCAATCGGAAGCCAAATTTAACAAGTACGAAGATGACGCCTACCTCTTGAAAAACTTCGAAAGCATCGAACTCACGACGTTCGAACGTAACGTGAGACTGAACAGCATTCGACTTATCCTCAGCGGCATCAACGAAATTCCTGAGAGTGAGTTTGTCGGTTGTGACAGCCAAAGTGACCTGTCGGTTGTTCAAAGTAGAGAAATGAGTCATTCAGTTTCCTCAGCCCGTCGATTTGTATTGGTCTCCTGAATGTTCCGGCAGTCGGACCCTCGTATTCCAGACAAAGATTTCGGTGTATGTGAGCAACGGAATGAATCTCCGGCTCCGTCAAATTCTCAAAGTAATCGCTGTTGGTATCCAGCTGATGTGATATTGCCAAAGAATGAAATTGCCGATCAAGCGAAGATGGCCTTTCAATTCCAAACGCACGGCGAGCAACGACCAACTCAGTTTTCCTCCCCGAGCTCACCTCAGTAACTTTGGAATGGAACTGTGAAACCACATCCAGGAATATACGAGCTGGACCTAATCATTAGGAAGGATCTTAGAAATATCTGTAAAGATTTGAGACCAAGGTGAAATTCGATCGAACTTATGGTGATATTTCCTCATACCTTTTATGTAGTTCGGATATTTATCCAGGTCGACGTTGTAGACGAAATTTTTCCCATTAATGAGATCAACTCTATAGATCTGCAACCGAATCGAGTTTCAACCGGGTTCCGATACATCTGCACTAATTGAAGCTTGATCGCCCCATTCAGAAAGCCCGTGCTAGCGGAATTCTCTTCGACTGCGGTCTGAAGAACTACTGATAGAATGGAGCCCCGGGGGGTGAATCATTACACCTCGGAGACGACAGCTGAACAAGAACCTCACTTACTTTCTCGATTTGGTATTTACAACGAAAGCGCACCGTCAGGAAATCAGCTTGAAAGGAGAGCTCACAGACTTCAACAGTTTTTTCGAAACTTGTAGAGTTCCGGAAAGCTAACAGAATCCCACCCTTGGTGTTCACGATTCCTGGAAATGATGGATCATATAACCGAGTCGTACTCGGCTCTGCGCATTCCCCGACGGAACTTTCATAGTTATGGATATACCCGGGCCATCCTTCTCCATATTTTCCCCGAGAGTAAAACCGATAGAGAATTTCAAGGCGGTCATATTGGTTGGTGTGAAAATGCCTCTCTGGGAATTCTCCAAGGCAATGTCGAATCCCGGAAAAAAACTTCAAGGACGACGGAATCATGCCGCGAACGAACTTCGGTCGAAGCCCTAGCTGAGACTCCGTGCTTTGAATGAGATTCCAATATGAGGATTCCTATTAGGACTTCGCGTGGTCAACATTTGTGTCACGCACCTGTAAACTTTTTGACGTCGTCTCCGCCTTGAAAGAAATCCTTCTCGAACTCATAGCAGCCGAAAGCGCTTTTCGCAGTGTTCGCTGCTTGCAGTATAAGAGCTTCGCCGGAGGACGTTATCACAATTTCTTCACCAATCTAGAACAAACGGAGGGGTGTCAGAGAACTGATGATGCTTCGAGACGGGCATTTGTCAAGTTCAAAATCACAGTGGAATCGCTGTCCAGCCAAGTATGTACTCACTCTTGCTAAGGTTTGTACAGAGCGTCCGAATAGTTTAGCTCCAGTGCTTGATAGAGTCAGTTTCATTCTGTCGATCACTCGATACCCTTGGAGAACTACGAAAGACTTTCTAAACCCTTAGCATTGAGAACCACCATTTCCGAATAGTCCACGTTCCAGCAGGCCGATCGTCTGGGATTTTCGTCTCGTTTCGTGAGCTCCTTCGACGAAAGTATTTGGAGAGATTGTCCAGGGCTCTCTACATTGGGAGCTCGCACACTGAACTCGTTGAGAGTAGAGACTGCGATGAGCGCGAATCGGATCGAGGATAGACTCCTTCACTCACTCGTACACTCTGCTCACGACACCTTCGTCCGATCTCTACCGGAGAATACGTCACTAACGTCCAGAAGCAGATGAGCTTGTAACAAAGCTCTTCTGCAAGAGGAGTGCCGTGGCTTTCACTGTCTTGACTGGTGGGCTTGTCACGAACACAATCGCTTTACGAACAGATGATCGCGGAGCTCGTAGAACGAAGGCGCCATCTCGACGACAAACATGCCTTCTGCTGTAACGGAGAGTTGTAGTAGTTGTTGGCTTGTTTTGAAAAATGCGCCACCAATCAGCTGTTGCACTTCAAACTCTGAGCCGCGATTCTGGCAAGTTCCTATATCTCCCGACAAGCAAGTGGCATGGCTAAGCCTTCGAGTCTCCGTGGACTGACTGTATCCGATTCGGGCTACGTCCCCAAGTGTTGACTCCTTGGAGTGGAATGAGATTTCCACGACGTTTTCCATCGATTTTCGTGAGATCCTCAGTCGACCAGGATTAGAGGAAAAATACGTTGGCGAGATGACGACTCAAGCCAAGGGGTCTTCAGACGACAGCAATTTCTTCGGAGTTTATCTGCTGTTTTGCACAACACCCCAATACTCAGGCGACACCTACATAGGCTTCACCGTGGACCCCGTCAGACGAATCAAACAGCATAATAAAGGAGTCATGGCCGGTGGCGCGTACGCAACGAATCGTAAGGGCAGCTGGTGCGTATATAGCTTTTCCGATCATTCATATCCACTTGCTCTCATTCTCCGGCGACTGAACGATTCACGATTCAGCGACCAAGTCTCCTCCAGGGAAATGGCCCTCGTCGTTCATGGTTTCCCCAATGACAAGAGCGCTTTGCGCTTCGAATGGTCCTGGCAACACCCAAAGAAATCAAGACGTTTGGCCCACGTCCCGGCAAGGAGGTACCTATCATTGCTCTAGCAGCGAATTTCTGTTCTCTGATTCGGAGTTATTGAATCATCATTATCGCTAAACTTGAATTCAACGTATTAAGTGAATAAATTTCCTCCGAAGATACAAAAAGGAAACGAAATTCGAGTACGCACTCCGAGTGCTATCTGTGATGCTCACAACCGCTCCGTGGAAACGGTTGTCGTTAACTCTTCAATGGCTCTCCTCAAAATATATCAAGGTCTGTTTTGCGTTCGCTGTATTCACTTTTCAATCACTGCATGCAGAACCAGGGAATTCGTGTTTGAAATTCCAAAGAGATTCTTCCATCCAGGAGCTACCAACCGCCCCACCATCACATATGGCGATTGTTCGCGAGGAAGTAGATTTGCCAACCTATCCAAAGTGAGTGATTCGAAACGTTTAGCTGAATTCATCTCTTTGGATTTCGAAATCTCTCTTCGAACCACTCTAGGCTGGCTGAAATCCAACATCATATGATTGGTCTCTCGGCTGTAGTTATCCATAAGGAACCCCGTCCCCAGGAAATGTCTCGAGCCCCTGGCTCCCGGAAAATGCGCAATCTGTGCGCAACCGCTCGAGGGGTCGCTGTGCTGCATCTGTGAATGCGGGGGCGTTCCTGCGTCTCACGTGCGATGTTTCGCTGAACAATGTCTCACTCTGGCTCGCGAGCCCGAAATGCTGATTCCCGTGAAGGCCCAGTGCAGCTCGTGTGGAGCCCAGAAGCTTTGGAACTCTTGGATGAGAGAAAACATATGTCAGGTTGTTGACACAACCGAAGAAGCGTAGTTGAGAGAGCACGCTCAACCGTTTTACTCAATGACTCACGACAGCCGGGAGCTTCTTGTATACTCTGTAAAGCGCTTCCAGAGCTGGAATGAATTGTAAACAGGACTCCCCAGATGTAGCCACCCGTCTAGAACTTTCCATCTTCTCTCGACAACATGACATGGGACACCAAATAAAGTATAGGCATTCCATGATGTAGGAACGTACGAACAGGATCAAAACTTTCATCGATGCGGAGAAGCGATCCTCATATGAGCGCTTGAACAAACTCTAGAAATCGGGGTCAACGGAGTGTTTGCTCAGTGGATCTTCCCGAAGCGGAGTTCTGGGTCATCATCAGACGCTCATATATTATGCCGCACGAGGCTCGCGCGTTTCAGACAAATATGATATTCCTCACATGTGTGATGATCCTTCTCGAACTATCCAATGGGTCCCCGAGGAACTTCGAAGCTTCGGAGAGACTCACCGTTCCGCCTCAGAGATTCGTGCGGCCGGTGTCAATCTCATCGCATGACATGTTCTTTCCGGCCCAGCAACGACAAACGTGAGTAACTCAGTGGATTGGTCGACAGCTTCCATTTAGAGCGCATTCGGAATATCGATTCGCGGCGGCTCAAAGAGGAAAGATGATCGACAGGTCTCGGCGGATCGATAAAAACGACACTTCCAACTCTGGTTACTGGCAGTACTATCAGAATTTCCTGAAGAAAGCCACGAGGAATCTCACTGAGTTGGAGAGGAACAACACGCACAAAAAATCGTTCTCTTCTCTCCTGGGGAGCCTGCCGTCCTATCTATCTTTTGGCTCCGGTATAAAGCGTTATCCCATAAATCCAGCAGCTCTATCGGCAGTCTTCCTCCAATATGGCAATACGAACGACGACGAGGTAGGAGAACGTTTCTAGAAGATCATATGATCGTCGTCAAATGTGCTGCTCTAATTTCCCACCGTAATTCCCCGATTGAACCATGCAATTGAGCACAGGCTGACTCTGATGAGGTCGAGGTACCGTCGAGCTTCGGCCCCACATCACGGCGGCCGATGCTGCCGATAGTGAACGGTCCGAGCTGGGAGTCCGATGAAGACGGTTCTGACAGGAGAAAAGTTCCCCTCAGGGATCCTCTCAAAAAACCAAGCTCCGATACGAAGTGGCAGCAGGCACAGCAGCAAATCTACGCAAACCCGGTTCATGGTGAGAAAAGTGGTGGTCCAGCGAAAAACGGTCTCACTCTTCGCCTGTTCTTCGCGTCAATGGAAACATTTTCAGCTGGAAGGACCCATGTTCCAGATCGGCCCAAACCAGAAGACCAAAGCCAAGGTTGGAGCCCGGCTCTGCCGTCAGCTCAGACACCGATCGCCTCAACGACTTCGGCGACGATTCAGGACCCGCTGCTAACGCTCGCGTCGAGGCCTATGACGAACGCTGCGTACGAAGGTGGATCGGCGGGAAAGCTCCCTGATCTCTCTTATAGGAGGCCTTACTATCCATCGCCACCTCTTCTGCCGCCATCCGTCCCACCACCAGCTCCTGTCCTTCCTATCGTCGGTGGGAGCCCCGCGAAAGTGGTTAATCCGTACATCAACATAGCTTTCAGCCCTCAGGTGAGCCGGTTCGGATATTTCTGCTGCGGGCGACCCCATAGAAGGCTGAGCTGACTAAGAAGGATGAGAAGACAAGAACAATCTTGATGTTTCAGATGAGCTTGCTTGGCATGCGGATCCAAAAAAATTTCGGCTTGCATCTCGGAATAAAAATTGTTCGTCCCGTTAGACGTCCATTCGCTTTCCTCACGCCGTTGATAGGTGGAGCTATATCCCCCGCCGCGCCTCCAGCCAACTTCATTCCTTTGGCTAATCCGCAACCAGTGCAGCCGCCACCGTACTATCAGTATCAGGGACCGCTGTCGGGGGCGGTCGAACAAGACATTGTTATCAGCAGGAAAAGTGGAGATTTGAGGATTCCGTCAGGGCAGGGAAGCAAGGAAGAGCAGAAGTTGAGCTTCCTCGACAAACTCCGGTTAAAACGTCCCTTAACGGGGGTGGAAGGACGAGGTTGATTACTTGTACTTCCCCAGCGGCACTGCCATGTCTCTACCGCTGTTGTACATTGTTGTTCGCGCGAATGCGAGGTTACGTAATAAAGTGATGAATGGTTCCCGTGTTCTTTTCCAACTCTCTCCCTGTGATGTCTCTGTTGAATGTCATTGCGGCTTTGGAAACAAGACCCAAGTCCGAGGGAAGCTTCCAAATGAGCGAATTGACGTCAAAAGTGCAACGTCGTTCGGCTGCAGGAGCCCGGCTTTGCTCCATTTGAACTCGCCCTCTCCCAGCCCAGAGCACTACATCAGGGGATCGTGTTTACAAACACACGACCGGTATCGCGCTAGAACGCCGGGCGAAAAGTGGTCACTGACGGAATAGTGAGTTTTCGCCTCCGAAATGGCGAACAGAACTGTTAAGGACGCGCACACGGTTCACGGTACCAATCCTCAGTACCTCATCGAGAAAATCATCCGTTCGAGAGTGTACGAAAGCCGATATTGGAAGGAGGAATGCTTCGCAGTCACTGCTGAGCTGATTGTGGACAAGGTTCGTACTCGAAAGCGGTTCCACGACGAATGATCGGTAGTGGTCAACGAAATTTCAAGATAGCGGGGGAAGTCCACAATCCTGCGTTATTAGAAGAAACCACGAAACGGAAGTAGGAAATGAGTCGTGCGACGATTGACTACACCGGGACGATTTTTATTCAAACATCTCAATGCTGCATTCTGATTGTTGCGAAGTCGGAACGAGATGTCGCCTCTTAGAGCACCGCCCGATGTTGTTGTTAAGGTCCAGCAGCGAGCGAGATCAATATTCGGACTCGAGTCTACTTCTTCGACTTCCAGGGGATGGAGTTACGTTATGTAGGTGGGGTTTACGGCGGCAATATCAAGCCAACACCATTCATATGCCTCGTGCTGAAGATGCTCCAGATCCAGCCTGAGAAAGACATCATTATCGAATTCTTGCGACAGGAAGATTTCAAATATATCCGCGCGCTGGCCGCCATCTACCTTCGACTGACTGGTGAGGTTCAGGTGCTTTCGCAGAATCGATATGACTACTCATCCCAACATCGTGCCGTATATTGGCTAAATCGAATAATATGATCCTCTTCCGGAGCGGAAAGCGTCATCCTTAAAGAGATTTCTTCCTGTAGCGACTTCCGTGGACATCTATAAGTATCTGGAGCCGCTTTACAACGACTATCGGAAATTGAGATATCAAAACCGTCAGGGCGAATTCGTCTTGACGACCATGGATCAGTTCGTCGATGATCTACTCCACGAAGAACGAGTCTGTGACATAATTCTGCCGCGAATCATGAAACGTTACGTTCTCGAAGAAACATCCGAGCTCGAACCCAGAGTCTCGCTCCTCGACGACGACAATGAAGAAGACGAGAGCGAGGAAGAGGAACAGATAGAGATCGAGATGCAGAAAATTCAGAAGAAAAGGTTACAGGAGGAGGAACTCGGTCGGGACCGCAGAGATAGACGCAAAGACGACCGGAAGAAAGACGAGAGGAGAGATCGAGAAAGAGAGCGAGATCGGGAGCGGGATCGCGACCGGGAACGAGACCGAGGACGTGATAGATACCCGCCAAGAGAAAAACGGAAGCGGAGTCGCAGCAGGGATAGGAGTCGAGACAGGAGGAGGGATCGTCACGACAGGAATCCTCCCCGAAAAGAAAGGAGACATGAACGTAGACGGAGCAGGAGTTACGAAAGGCATTACCGAAGACGCTAAGGAGATAGCGGTTGAATCCTGTAAATCTTGTATATTCGAAAGATGTAAGAATGAACCTTTCACGATTCAGTGTATTGTCAGAAACACGGTGAATTTTTGAGATCCGCTGAAATTGTTATTCTTTGGGTGGGGACTGTTGCGAGCTGTGAAGAGGACTTTGATGGGCACGGTGACTTGAGTTTGATCGACGCAATACACTCAGTGGTGATCCACCTCTGCCTGTGTACGCCCATTTATAGCGTGGGCTTTTTCGAAAATTGATTGTCTGTGAGATAAAATTGCTCCATGGCAAGTTTATGAACCACTGCCACTATGGTTGGGTTTAATTATTTCTCCCAGTCGAAGCTCGGCTCTACAGAGGTATGAGCGCTCCATGGTAGGAGCAAGGGAGTCGGCCGGTCAGAGGAGTTCTGAACAGGTTGTTCCGGAAGAGCTTGCGGAAGATTCCTGTGCATGAAGGAGCTCCTGTCATGCACTTCAATAATTCAAGTCTATAACCGCCCGAATATATCCGACACCACAAATTTCCGAACTCACCCGCTGAACTCATCGGAAATTCCTGGTCCGGATCTTTGTATATCCAAGGAATCCACAGCGGCTGTTCCCCGACGAGCTAATATACAACGCTGTTTTCGCGGATGCTCGAGCTACATTCGAACAAATCGCTGTGCGATTCCAACCTGATGAGGGTGCTCACCATCTGTCCCGCGATCCTCGAAAGCCTGGACGCTGGTTTCATCGATGAGCGCCTGGCCGCCAGCTGAGGCAGTTGAGCTAGACGTCTTTCTAGTCGGAGAGCTGAAGTTCTCCAATCACGTCGTGAATTTCGCCGGAAGATACTGCATATTTCGAAACGCGTTTGGTCTCTTTCGCTTCTCAAGCCTGTAGGATTCCGTTCACTCACGAAAATCTGATCCGGCTCCGTGGATATAATGCGAATATCTTTCCTCAGACATTTTTGATTCCGCTGCACCTCAGTCGTAGCTACCTCGAAGACAGTACAAGATTCAGATGTGGTACTGGGCAGATCAGCGGCGTCCCTTCTCCTGCGAGGTCTTCATGTTGACTGTCACCGTTCCTCGAGTTATTTCTGCTCGTACTTTTGAGTTCTTCACGATGTCGGAGCAACTCTCACAACACATGCCTGGTCCACGTCACGTTTCGCTCGTTCAATTGATCCAGAGATGGTTACGAACGGATCATTGAGACCTGAAACACACTGTGTAACAATACACGTCGCTGTGGAATACCGATACGGCTACAAACAAGCACCCGGAAACAACCTCCGGGAGAGACGCAATGAGTCGTCATTGCCGTCCTCCCCGGAAAACCGAAGACCTCCTATCTAGAGCTCATTGATCTCTCGGTGCACCATTTCGGATGATATATACGTGCATGAAAAGCCTCACGATGCAGGTGAAGAAGAATCTCAAAACAGAGAAAAAGCTTCCCGCAGTCTCTCACCACAGTCGATCTCGAGACTACGGTTTTTCGTTCATCCCGAATGAGAACTTGAAGCTATGGCAATAACTCGTCGCAGTGCTATATGAGACGCCTTATTTGTGATAATGTGCGCAAACGGATACTCTCGATGTCGCCTCCTGAGAAACGCCAATATAGAGAAGTGGCCGGAGTTTGACGCCATACCTTTCACTCATGTAGCCTTGATTATGACAGTTATTTCCCTCGTTGATTCCGACCACTTTTCGTCTCCCCGAACAGTGAGAACCCTCTCCCAAGGCAGCGGATGATCGGCATGCGCGCGGATCCTCTGGCTCCTCTCGGGGATCGGGAAGTTCCGAAGGTCGATGCGATACCGATATTCTCCGGCGGAATAGAACATCGGAGAAGCCTCGATTCCAAACCCTCGAGCCGGTTTATAGTCGGAGAAGCGCCGAAGAGATTTCGGATTATCGGTCGTGGGAACACCTTCACGTGTCTTTTCCCACGATGGAGCTCCTAGTTCTCATCCCTCTTAACATGGCCGGAAACGACTTGTTGAATCCAACCCCCGAAGGCCATCCCTGGCCTTACTTCTGAGAAGTTGAGATTCCGTCCGCTTCCAACTCCATGGCGCCTTCATGCGAATGGGAGTGAGAACACGAAAACCCAGACAGCACTGTAATGAATCCGACGGTGTCTGTGGTTGTCGGGGCGTCTGTGTACTACCCGCTGCTGTTTAGAACAAGGACTGTGTTCCGTAGGTGCATGTGTCCTTTCTGAAACAACTTGTGTGAGTCCCAGACATCTCGGAGTCACCTTACGGTCCCGGGATACTCGTTTCAGGGCCGGGAGTGAGTCCTCTCACGAGCGATAGGTCAGTTGAGCTCGACAGCCCCCAATACGGCTTCGCTTGCGACAGAGTAGCTTCTGTGGGATCGTCCACAGCTCTCCGAAAAGATCGTGAACGATATAGTCGAATTTCCTGCTCAGGGTTCCAAAATGACGGTGGACTCCTCGCCAGAAATGGCCAGGAAGAAACAGAAGACAAAACACTTGGAGAGGCAACGGACGTTTTTCGACGTGTCTATCGGATCAAAGAATGCCGGCCGCATCGTGAGTATCTCGAGCTACTTGAGTCTGATCTCTGTATCCTTCATCCGCTCCGAAATCCTCCCAAACCTGTCGACAATGTTCCTCATGGGAGTTCCTCCTGTATGTTAACGATAGAACATCTCGTTCCTTAGGTCTTCGAACTTTTCTGCGACGTCGCTCCGAAAACTTGTGAAAACTTCCGAGCTCTGTGCACGGGACAAAATGGACTCGGGGCGACTACCAAGATGCCTCTCCATTACAAAGGAGTGAAATTCCATCGCGTTATCAAACAGTTCATGGTGCAGTCTGGTGACTTCAGCAAAAGCGATGGATCGGGCGGTGAAAGTATTTACGGAGGTGGGTTTCATTCATTGTCCCAGAAGCCTAGTCCTTGATTGCTGGCGAACGATCCGGTCTCAAGTGTCGAGTCCTTGTAGAAATCTACGTTCCCAGTTTCCCGAGGCACTTTCGAGAGAAGCTGCTGAGGTTGATGACTTCAATACCTCCGTTTCCCCCAAAATGGCCAATTCTAACCTCATCCTTCGGGCTCCAGGACAATTCGACGATGAAACGTTCGCCTTGAAACATGATCAACCATACTTGCTCTCAATGGCCAACCGCGGTCCGAACACGAACGGTTCACAATTCTTCATCACTACAGTCGCCACGCCTCATTTGGATGGAATCCACGTCGTTTTCGGAAAAGTTGTTAAGGGACAAGAAATAGTCAAGTGAGTACGAGTCTCGGATGCGAATAGCATTCGAATGAGCTCGGAAGGAATGATCCGGGCATCCGCCCATACATTCGCGACTGATGTCCTCTCGAATATTACAGAATGATTGAAAACACTCCGGTCGACAGCAATTCAAAGCCTGTGGAAGAAATAACCATCGAGCATTGCGGTCAGCTCCAGAAAAAAAATCCAAGTCAAGATGTCCGTAAGAAGTCCTCGAAGAAGGCCCGAAAGTCGTCCCGTAGCGAGCCTTCGTCCTCATCGAATTCATCAAGCTCTGAATCGGAGTCTGTGGGTTCTTCCGAAGCCGACGAGCCTCCGGGCAAGAAATCCAAGAAGTCCAAAGCATCAGGGTCGTCTGAGGCTAAAAGAGATGCGTACGTGACGCAAGAAGCCGGCGTGATCATTCTGCCGGAGGAGATCCCTGAAGTCCCCATGAACAAGTTCCTCATGCGAGGAGCGCCTCAGATCGTTCCTGATGATCACCGACGCCGTGATAGAGGACGAGATCGCGATCGAAAACCCACGACGACGAAGTCCGGGAGAAAATGTCGCGGGCGAGGCAACATGAGATTCAGAACGCCCCCCGGCAGCGAGAGCGACAGGTCTCGGAGCCGAACACCGCCTCATTGGAGATCGGCCATGAGATCGGTTCGTATTCTGAGTTTCGGGTCGGATACTTCCAAAAGGCCTTGCAAATCGGGAATGTCGTTTCTCGGGTCGACCGAGCGAATTAGCATGCTCGCACACGGCTTGCCAGAGATTGCGTGTCAGGGCTCGAGGCACATAGAATGATGGCGAGAACACCCGATTCGTTTCCTCTCGAGCAGCTCAAACTTTTTCCGTTAACCGATCAAATCCGTGGTTCTTCACTGCTATTCGATAGACTTCAACGTCAATTGCGTTTATCACAATCCACTGCGATGGATTTCGTTCCGATTCTCCGTTGCCAGGGTTGCTCATAGTCGGTGATGCTAATTGAGCTCCCTCATTTCCCGCAGGATAACCGGAGAACCAACAGTTCTGCTACGTCGTGGGGTCCAACTGAGGAGGAGGCCGGTGATCGACTGAACAAAGAACGAGGTTCGCGAACTGACGATTCGTGGAAAAAACCTGGCAGCAGCTGGAGGGATCGACAAGGAGACGAGGGACGTCGGGGGCGCAGACGGGATTGGGATAATCCGCGGGATGAAGAGGAGGAGGAAGATGCCGAAGACTCCCCCCCTCGTTCAGGTCTGAGGTCGACGATTGTTTCGGTGGTCCGTAAGAAGGACTCCCAGGGACCGACCTCGCCTGAAGAGTCTTCGCCCACCAGTCGAGCTCGATCGACCATTCAAGTAGTCTCTTCCTCTGGAGATGGCGAGGAAAGGAAGTCCGATGCGGCTGAGGAGGTTGACAGGGACGCGAGGGGTGGAGATGTTTCGGAGCGTCGGAAAAAGATTTCCTCGAGATCACCCGAGCGTAAGGTGCCCGATGAGAAGTCTCCCAAGAAGAAGAGGAGGTGAGTTGGTGTAAACTCTCAGAGTCTGAAGGAGGAATACGGTAGTTTTGAATAGCTGGCGGCGAGTTCAAAGTGGGACGACGCCCGCTGGCCTGCGTTGCCTCGAGAGAAAACATATTTGGGCGTCAGCCCAACAGAGCTCTCGATCTTCTCACTCACAGACGGTCGGTCTGCTCTCGAGACGGTTCAGCTGTTACCACTGGCCCAACTCTGAAACCGTTTGCCACCACTAACGATAATGACGGCCTTAGAAGGTCGTTGCCTAGTGATGTAGCAGAAAGGCGAGCTCGGGCCCCGACTGCCGGGATCGTCAGAAGTCCGACTGTGTATTTTCTGAACACTCCCATGAAGACGATCAATCCTCATTGCAGGGATAGGAGTCGGTCAACATCGATGAGGAAGAAGACTTCCAGGTCTCGATCGAGGTCTCGCGATCGCCGAAGGAGATAGAAAGTCACTCCTTTCACCGCACAAATGGCGGTGGAGGAGATGTGAAGAATCAGTATCGTCATCGAGGATAAGCCGCAGACAGACATTTTGATCGATAAATTCCACTTGTAAACAGTGAATCATTCGTAAATTAATAAACCATCCAGGGATCCCAACGGATGAGTTATTCTTTCTGAAAACGACACTAAAGCTCAGGGTCGGTGTTGACCCGATGTTGAAAAACAAGAAGTCTGTGCGTGAAACACGTCTTCTGACGTCAAACGCTCTCCAAACAATGTTTTTCACCGTGTCGGCACAAAATCTATGATATTTACTCAAAATGTTCTCTGGGGCGGGATTGGAGTCGGTCGGGGGAAGCGAGCTTGGTTCGGAAGACATAGGAGCTGAGAGCGGACAGAGACGACCGTCATAGGTCCGGTCTCGAATCGCAGTGAGTCATCAGTGTCAGATACGGGACCTTGAAGCTGACGAAGAGACCTGTCCACATATGTGGCGGTGTTGGTGGCAGCGGAGACCGCGCTTCTCTCCCCTCCCACCCGAGCACCCTCCACACCGCTTACATAACCACGAACGGCGCACAACCAGACCAGTCTTCCTGACCACAGTTCCCTATCAACAGCGAGACAATCAAGTGACAGCGATGGCCGACGCCCCCGCCGACGATAAGTGTCCGTTCTGTGAGAAAGTTGTCGAGGGACAGGCCGTAACAGCACTGAACAAGAACTGGCACCCGGAGCACTTCATTTGCACCCGTTGTACACAATCCCTGATCGGCGGAGAGTCGAAACAGTTCTTCGAGAAGGAAGGCAAGCCTTACTGCGAGAAGTGCTACTTGAAAGAGTTCGCGCCCAAATGCGCAAAATGCTCGGAACCAATCAAGGGAAAAGCAGTGACAGCCCTCGAACAGCACTGGCACCCTGAGCACTTCCAATGTTCGAAGTGCCAAAAAGTAATTCCCACTGACTCGAAGTTCAAGAGCTACAACAAAAAAGCGTTCTGTGAAGCTTGCCCGCCTGCCTGAGGCTCTCTCTCTCTCTCTCTGTTGTTCTCTTGTTGATTTCTCCGCGCATGGTTATGTTTGAAAGGTTACCGCTTAAGTTGTACATGTGTTCAATAAAACTGCCGATACTCATGAATCTATATGATCAAGTTCATATCCGGAGGG